>JARYZH020001531.1:0-26739 GCA_030021035.2 Notholithocarpus densiflorus | reverse complement strand
TTATTTATGGTATCAATGTGATTTCTTGATTATTAATTTCTGAAGATAAAGCTATTCTGGCAAGAAGCAAAGCAATATGACGAGGTTATTATATCCGAATATGATGTAGAACCCTGTTTCATATTGGCATTGTAATTGACTCTCAGTCACTCTTTCCCACCTTTTTCTTTCCCATTATGTGAATGCTTTATTTTCTACAATGATGTAAGGTGTCCAATATATTGGTAAAAAAAATACAAAACTTTTGGATTAGACATCAAACTGACTGATAATGCTTTGAGCAACACTTTCTCTAATGTCTTTTTATTGGATTTGCTAGGGTTTTTGTTGGTTGGGTTGTTGGGGTTTTTGTTGCTAGAGGAACAGAATGATTGGGGGGTTTTGTTGATCGGGTTTGCTTGGTTTTTGTTAAATCATAATGGAGTAGAATGGATTTAAGTAATGGAAAGGAAAAAAGAAGAAAGGAATGGAAATGGGGTTCTGTGTTTATGTATTTTTCCCTTATTTTGTTATGGTATTACTATTAGTATTATGCCATTTTTGGATAAGTAATGGAACTTTATTGATACCAAAAAAATAGTTGCCCAAGCATATAGGATGTATACAATTAGGGACATTACCCATGTTTCTAAAGGAAATTGTGATATCAAATTTATGGTTTTTGCTTTCTTTCTTTTCTTGTTGTCTTTGCCAAGATCATCATTTTCTTTCATATATAGCATGAAGTATTATGCTTTTATTTAATTTAATTTGTTTCTCTTCCCTGCCATGGATTTGTGGTAACTATAGTTGGTGTTAAGGGTCCCTCTGTTATTTTTTTTCTTTAATTTTTATTTTTGTTTACCGAACCCTTGGATCTCATTTTGTTTCAATTTTGATCTGTCTGATGACTAAGTTTTATTGTTAAGTATAAAGCTTGAAGATTTTGCTTGGGTTTTAAAATTGGGATATTGGCTATGGCTGAATGTGTAGTGATTGAACTGAAAGTGACCTGCTTGTAGTTGGTGTGTGTATAGGTCTCTTGGCTTTGGCATTAACCGAGAGTAAGTTCCAAATTTCAGAACATTGGCTGATTTGAATGCCTAATGCGAGTTTGGTAATCATCAGGATCATAGTTGCAACTTGAATGAGCTTTCATATGTAATTGTTTCTTATTAGGATACCCCTTTGCTTATATGGACAATAACGATAGAGATAAGTAACCACACATTTAATGGCTTTGAGTTATCAATTCTTGAGCTAAAATATTTATTTTTGTTGTAATTGTATAAGTATTCTACTAGATTTTGTGGTGTTTGTATCCCTTCCTTTGTAGACTTTGTTAATAATTTGAATTTTAGCTTGTAATTATTTAGAGGGAGTCTATATATGCTGCTTGTATATACTTATCCCAAAAAAAAAATGTATGTTGCTTTTATATAGATTTTCTTGTTACTAATACAGTTTGTATCACTTGTCAAATAATAAGTTTACTAATATAGTTTGCTGCTGACTTGAGTTTGTATGATCTCATGCTTGAAGGTAACTACTGATCTATTCCTAGCTCTACAAAATCCAGAGAAATGTCTTTGCCCCTTTTGGAACATTGGTTGAAGACATCTAGTGGAGAGCATCACACTTCAGAAAAGTTTTTAATTTTACAAATTCTTTATGTAATCAAGCAGCTCATGTAATAGCAAAGGAAGCTCTTAAGAGAAATTCTAAGGGAATTTGGGTGGAGGAATGCCCCCTTTCCTTCTTAATTCTGTATAGATAGACAAATACATGGTAAACTAGGAAGATATTGTATATGCTCTAGAACATGTCTTGTATGCTAGAGATTTGATATTGTTTCAAAAGCCTTTCAGTCGGAGGTGTCTTATATTGTACTGAGCAAGTTTGCTCCTAGTGTATAGTTTGCTTTGTTTTGAAAAAAAATTCTGCCGTTTAACCTCAAAAAAAAAAAAAAAAAAAAAAAAAAAGTTTGTATCACATGTCAAATAATAAGGCTTACAGAAGGTGCTCTTATCATCTCTTCTTGTGGTTTGGTTTTCTAATTCTCATAACTTCTTTGACATGTTTTCTAATTTAGAATCATGTTTTGTAATCTTTGACATAGGTTGTGGACAAATGCTCTAATGATTATTTATATATCAATTGGTTTGGTAATGGTGCACTAGTGTTTTGAGTATACTTTGTACATTTGAATATATGGAATTAGGATACATTTCAGGTTCATAGCTTGTTTTGAAGCAAAAGATCGTAAAAGGAAAAATCTCAATGCAAATCATGATATATGGGCATTCCATGTTGTGCACGTAAAGGCTCTTAAGTCCTCATCAGGTTCTACCTTGATATATGGGCATTTTGTTTAGGCATTCAATTCATTATACATATATACCTAATGTAATTTTGTCCAGGCCCTGAAAATCTTGCTTGATAACGTTGGTGTTAGAAAGGATTTGCTAAATTCATTCAGCCAACATAAATCGTGCTAGGTTTCAAGTTTCAACGGAATACATCCAACATTATAATCACCACCAGATTCTTTACTTAATACATACATTATTTTGCTTGGGGCTATACCTGACTCATTGAGTGTATCTATAAGATTCTTTTGGGCACTTGTTATCACTTTATGCCCACGAAGCAAACTTGTACTCTTAGGGATAAGAAGCTCATGATTATGACCCTCTACAAACTTACATACAATTCATGTATCATCAATTTTCTTTAAACTTATCATTGCTTTGCATCCCACTCTTGTTTCTACACGCTCTGGACTTGTTCTTTCATTGTCTTCATTACATTGACGACAGAATCCTTCCTTCGAACAAACATATTCAATTCCAACCCTTATTTTATCTTTATTCTTTCGAGTATGATTTACTTGTATGCTAAAACCCTTTCGCCTTGCATATACATTATAATATGCACGAGCAGCCTCTAAGTTTTCAAATACCATATCAAGATGTGGTTCTGAATGCCTATTGCATGCAAAAGGTTGATTTGAATCATCCAATGACAAGTCTACATTATTTTGATCTTCATTTATTTCTGACTCATCATGTACTAAGTCATCCACCATATCACAAAGTGAGATTGTTTCAGGTTCTTTGTTGTTCACACTCATATTTTCAATTCAAGTAATTTTATATTTCAATATGACCTATAAAAAACAAAAAAGAAGAAAAATTCATAAGCAACAATTAAGAATAAAATTAAAATTTTTGCTATTACAATACTAAACTTGCCCAATTTGGCAAACTCGTTCTATTACAAAATTAAAATTTAATTGAAAAATTTTACGCTAATATTACAATTATCATTAGCAGTAGGAGAAAATTGACATTGGTACATATAGCTCCAAGTACATAAAACAGCTATCAAATAGCTCCAAGCACAAAAAACAGCTATCAAATAGCTCCAAGTACATTGGTACATTGGTACATATAGCTCCACTCAATAAACTTTATTACATAAAACAGCTCCAAGTACATCCTTATTTGCACTTTGGTACATATAGAGAGCAAATTGACATTACAAGTAGGAGTAAATTATATTTGAAACTAAAAATATTTTAATAGCTATCAAATAAATGATACCAGCTGTGTCCCAGAAGCTAAAGTTGACAGCGGAGAATTCAATAACCACAATAAGTAAACTTGTCAGAAAGGCACCTGTAAGAAGCAAAATTGAAAGAAATACATATCCAAAAAAAAAAAAAAAAAAAAAAAAAAGGAAACAATTCAGTTAAGGTTTTAAGTCAAGGTTTTTTTTTTTTTTTTTTTTTTTAAAAAAGGAAACACAAATTGAAAAATTGAAAGAAATATATATAGGAAACAATTCAGCAATCCTATCATACAATAAGTAACATGCTTTTGAATCTTCTAAAACTAGGTTAGGTAACTACCAACCCAAAAAAAAAAAAAAAAAAATCAGATTCAATTTAGTCAAGCAAAATTGTGCATAATCTATGTTAAATGACAGTCATCTCCTACACCTTATGCCACGGACTTGAGCATTAAGCTGTCATAGCAGAGCCATACACAACAAACAGGACTGCATAAAGATGTAATGATTTACATAAAAAAATAATCAAACAGGACAGCATAAAGATATTTGAGCAAACATACACATGGTATTCATTAGCAGATAATAGAAACTATGGTCAAAATTTTCCCTGCAAAATTTTCATTGGCAGATAATACTCTCCTAGGTATCAAATCAGCTATTACACTTCATTTTTATCAATGTTCTGTATCTGCAGAACAGTTTTTTTAGTGGACAGTCTGAAATATGAGTACATTAACAGGCTATGAATTTTGGTACCAGCATTCATATAAAAGTTCCCATTAATAAAACACTATAATTTCCATTCATTGGTAAGTGAAAAAAAGATAGAGAGAGCATGCCTTTGCCATGACAGATACAAAAGCATTTAAAAGAAGATTAGTTATTACAATTGTGATGGCATTTGAGTACCCCCAACCAAGCATATAAGCTTTATTCATATTATCTTCTAAATTCACAATCCAACTGACTCTTCCTTATCAACATATGTCCTCTAAAGTTATCAATTTGGAGTTTCAATTCTGACCCCTCACCACACACACAGAGAGACCTTAAACCAGCTTAAGGAATTCATAGAAAGAATAAGATGTGTTAACATATTAGAAAGTTTTTTTAACTTAACCAAAAACAATTAAAAAAAAAAGAAAATATAAATGACCCATTAAATGATTGAAAGATTTGCTTGAACAGAGACAAAAAGCAATCAGAGAACTTTGAAAGCCAATATGAAACAGGGTTCTACATCATATTCGAATATAATAACCTCGTCATATTGCTTTGCTTCTTGCCAGAATAGCTTCATCTTCAAAAATTAATAATCAAGAAATCACATTGATACCATAAATAATAAAAAATCCCTAGCACAAACATTGCAGCAATGAAACCCATAAACCCATAAACCAGAAAAACCCATCAATAATTTGAAATCCAAATTGGGGAAAAGGGAAAATCATGAAAAACAAACCTTTGGATCGTGGCTCATGGCAGCTCTGGTATGTTTCCAAGCTCCACGCACAGCTCCGGCGACCTCTGTGGCGGTGAGCTTCGGTGTGTGGTGTGGTGGAGGTTTGGGCAAGCAAAGATGGAAGAGGGAGGAAGCTTTTTATCTGAGGGCTGTGGGTTTTCTTAATTCGTTCTCACGCACAGCTCCGGCGAACTTTGTGGCGGTGAGCTCCGATGTGTGGTGTGGTGGAGGTTTGGGCAAGCAAAGATGGAAGAGGGGAGAGGGCTGTGGCGGTGAGCTTTTGTCTGAGGGCTGAACGTTTTCTTTCTTCAATCTCTGTTTGGAGTCTGTTTGGAGAGTGATTCAAGTGAGAAACTTAATATTGTGGCAAGAGTGTATTGGTTGGCGTAAAACACTAGTTTTACGCCAAGCTTGATTGAACGTTTTCTTTAATCAAATAGGACAGTAATGAAAAAGGGAACTGGCTTGGGTACAATGCACATGAGCACTAGACCTGTGGAGATGCTGATATGTGTGAAATATTTGTCACGTGTCAATATCCTTTGCTTAGAGCATTCACATCCGAGATACTATCAAATTTAACATTTATTACATCAAAAAGTTACTTTATCAATTTTAAAACTTCACTTAGGGCCTGTTTGGATTAAAGGGGAGGGTGGGGGAATGGAGGGGAGTAAAGTAAAGTTGGCCAAAAAATAGACTACTTTTTAACCAACTTTACTCTACTCCCCTCCACTCCCCTTCTTTCCTGTCAATCCAAATGGACCAGTGGTTGCTATACGTTCAAGTCAAAACCCAATGATTGCATAATAATTAATTCTCTCTTTGGCTGGTGATATCATCAATGATTTCATATATGAGTAATGTTACAGACACAAACTATTTTACAGCATTTTTATAAATTGCTGATGTGGCTTTGGTAATTTTCAAATAATTATTGATAAACATAAATATAATGTTAGTAGTAGACCCATATTAGAACTAATAAGAATTTGCCACATCAATAGTTTGTAAAAATATTGTAAAATAGTTTGTGCCTGTAGCATTACTCTTCATGTATTCCCTCTCGCCTAAACGAAGGCAAGTGGACTCACTTGCGATGCGAGCATGTTTACTGATATCATCCACGAACCACGATGTTCTATTTCAAAGTATCATTGATGATGGGTGTCAAAGTTGAGAAAATAAGGAATGATTATTATTTATTTTCGTAATCTTAGTTTATTTATTTATTTTTTATGATTATAACTTTTTCTAACAAAAATTAAACTTTATATAATGTGTAATTTTACAAATGATATTAAATAGGTTGGTTTGATACATTTGAAACCCCTAAGATTACAATTTAAGGAAATTTTTTATAATTAAATATTAATTAAATATATTTATTTAACTTTAAAGATTATAAATTTGTGTACTTTTTTTAGAGTGAACAGCAGAAATAAATTTGTGTACTTAAAATTCATGTTTTTGCTTTATGAGAAAAAATTATTATTTAATTTCATATATTAATATTTTGCTAACATCTTATTTTGATTAATTGATAATGTGGTAATCCATCTAACAGCTTTATCAATATGTTGATTCTCAAAAGAAAAAAAAAATAATTAAAAAGGGTTTTATAGATTTTATTTTTGAAAAACTTTTTTTTGCATGAAAAATTGTAACAAGTATTACCACAATAATTTTGTAAGTGATGATGATAATAATAATAATAATAATAATAATAATAATAATAATAATAATAATTGTAGGGACTAGGTTTGAGCACTGCTACTATTGGATGAGTGGACTCAAACCCAACTAACCCAATATAATAAATTTGTAGAGAATAGGTTTAAGAACTAAGTTTTAGTGAGGATAACAATGAATAAACATGGTTATGGGTAAACTAAGTAACAAGAAAGTGGCTTTAAGTGTGAACTTCTGCCCTCGACACTTATTCGAGGAGCCATTTGTTCTTATTATTTCCTCAGTGCTTGGTTACAAAGATGATACCAGTTGCTACAGTGTTTTCTGCTCCCAACCTCCGATCCTCTTTTCTAGAGGGTTTCTTACATTATATACCCCCTTTCAATTGATCCTGACCCTCTATTTGTTGATCATGCAGGTCACTTCTTGAGTGCTTGTCCCATCAGCCGCCGTCCCAAACCTTCTGTGAGTTGCAGCAACCAAAGCAGCACTGTTCAAGAGCCATTTCCTCATTAATGCGACCAGAACGTTAGTTGTGGGCATTTAATGTGGAGGTGACAGTTTCTCCTTGAATTGCCCCTCCTATGGCTGACCCACTGTACTTGTCCTTTTCATTGGGATGCTCTACGAGGTTGCCTTTGATGGTGTGCTACTCTTCCCTTCTATGATTTTGGTTCGCCGAGGACAGGATTGTCCTCGGCGATACTTCTTGGTAATTAGGACTTTCTTCGTTCGTCCTCGGGCATTTCTTCTTCCCCGACGTGGGCCTTGGGCTTAGTATAAAGTGAGCTGGGGTGACCAAATTCTTTGACCCCACAATAATAATTGTAAATGATATATGCATTAGATAATCTAATATTTTTAAGCAATAAAAAAAAATTATAATTCATGTTTGACCATCATTGTGATTATTTTTTATTATTATCTTTCTGTTATATTATTTCATTATCTTATAACTCATTTTTTTTTTTTTTTTTTTTATTTTATGAATTTCTTATTCATTAATGATATCTTTCATCAACCTCAAGGGGTTAGCTTAGTGGTTTCTAAGGCCTCATGAGATTCTAAGTTTGAAATCTTTTGCCATAATCTTGGGAGAAGTGTAGAATTCAACTAACCATAAATGGATAAGAAGATTTAAGCTATGACTTGTTTCTCTAGGCAGTTTTCTCATTAAAGATCCCATTTAAATTAATTACACTCCAACTTTATGTGAAATGTTACTCCAATTTGATTTTACATTTTTTTTTTTTTTTGGCTAGATGCCCCTCCATTATTCATATGAAACTAATTCTAACTCATTCTATTTCAAAGCCATTTAAAATTACTTCCAACCTATTTGAAGCTAATCAATTTTTCTTATTAAAACTTAATTTTACTTCAAATATAAATTTTAATGAATTTTTTTTTTCAATATTCTAGAAAATTGACTGTTCCTTTTCAATATATTTTCATAACAACTAACCCAATTTTTATAACTTGTTTTTAAAGTATAACCGGTAAATAATTCTATTACATCAAAAAATATGTTAAAAAGAAGAGATTATCAAAAAAATATGTTAAGAAGAAGAAAAAAAAGCAACTAAGTATATAAATAAGCCAACAAACTACCTTGTTCTTTAAGTAAACTAGAACAATAAAAAATTAATTATTTACATACTTGCCAATATTATCCTTAAGAGAACATAATAATAAACTTAGATAATTTTTAATATATATTTAATTGTGTTCCTTTTTAAATTTGTCCTAAATTTTTTCATAATCAAAATTTTCTTAATTTTACTATGAAGCACTTACAAATAGAGTCAATAATGAATTAATGTGATTGATATCATATCAATAACAATAGAGAACTACTATGTCCACAATATTTTCACAACACTTTCACAATAAATCCTAAGTTGTGGGTTGTTACTGGCGATTATTGGTGAGCACTTCTCAATGGTGGGTTCAAATTAGAACTAGTAAAAACTTACCACCTAGGATTTGTTGTGAAAATGTTGTGGACGTAGTACTTCTCATAACAATAAGCCAATAGCATTGTAATTCAACTGGCACTATAAAAAATTGGTTCTATAGCTGCGTTTTTTTCTAGTGGTTTTGAAAAACGCCACTACTATAGGAGACCTAATACAGCACTTTTAGAAACTGTCACAAGAATAAAGTTTAGCTACAAAATTGGTTGTAACTTTAGGTTACACCCTTATACTCAATATATTTTTATTAAAGGTAGATTTTGACAAATCTACCGTTGGATTACATCTTCTTATGTCCTCCATGCTCACAAAATTTCTAGAAAATTAAGGATCAATAGGTATGCCATCAATAAATTGTTTAAATTGCAAGTTTTTGAAGTTTAAAATTATACATAAAATATAAGCTTATAGTGATGGAAATATGCATGTACGTAGCGGAAAATTAACGGATCTACTTCATTCGCAATTGATAACATGTACTATGTAAATTTCAGATTTTATGAACAAGAGTGTACCTTGATGCGGTGAAATTCAAAACCAAAGATGAAGAGTACTTGAGAATATTTTTAATCTTCACTCCAATTCCACTTGATGCCCAAGATGTGTGATCTCTCAATCAGTTATATGTGTATGTTCTAGAGAGAGTGAAAGAGTATCTAATACTCACATACATACCATTTCATGTTCTTACAAAAAATCTGTATGTTTTTCTCCATATAACTGATTATCTAATTGGGCTAGCCTTTTGGGCTTTTCCAATTAGGCTTTAGTGTGTGGCTTGGAGTGGGACCAAAAGGGAACAAATAAGACTCTAGCTCCAATGGGCCTTGGGCTTTTCTGTCAACTCTTGACAAGTCCAAAGATACCATTAATTATATTTAATACCACTATATAAATATAATTGCACTCTAAGCCTTATTAATAAATTATATCCCAAGACTTTATTATACAGGCAACCCCTTCATAAAATATTTGTAGTAATACAAAGTCATGAATATAGACTATCACTTTGTAAATTATTATATCTTAATCCTTGAGTACCCAGTTTAATCCTTTATGTTATTCATCATATATTTATGAAATCTAATTCCATAAATATATATACTTTAGTAATTTCTTACTAAAGGGGTTAGTCCTAACACTCTGAATAACCGTACTCATTAAACTTATCTTAAGGGAGTATTTTATATCTCCGCTAAGAGACTATGAATTCCATCTTGAGAATATATGTTCCATCAACACTAAATGTGGCTGCCTAACATACTGAGGTTTTCACCGTTACTTTAGATCTCACTATCAAAGCAACCTACTTTAGAAGTCGTGAGATTTATTATTCAATTGACAGTCATTAGGAAAATAATAAATCTCACAGCAGTCCAGTTCAATATGTCTTAACTCTTAAAACATATCAACATATCAACTAGAAGTCTCCACTTCCATGATCAAGACAAATCATCTTAGTTGATATGTTATAGTCTTCGCAGATGAAATGTCCAATTTCATCACCAACTACGAACCAAAATTCTGAGTTTACAAAGAACTTGTGATCTATATCTTCTGTGACTTTTCACATAAATCATATACTATGCATCTCATGGAGTATATGATAATGTCCAAATATTCATGTTACCATTATTTCAGATGATAATAGAACAAATTTTTTAATCACAATATTAAGTCATATATCATGTCATACATAATGTCATAAATAATATCATACATAGCATCATACAATAGGATTTAAGGGCACTAATCCTAGCAATCTCCCACTTGCCCTAAAGACTATTGTGCACTAATCTAACTCACATTTTCTCCAAATGTGACTCGAAGGTCCTTTGAGGCAAGGCTTTGATAAATGGATCTGCTAGATTATTTGCACTTTCAATCTTTGCTACCACCACATTTCCACGAGCAACAATATCTCGAATGATGTGGTACTTCCTCTCAATGTGTTTTCCTTTCTTGTGATTCCTTGGATATTTTGATTGTGCAACTACTCCACTATTGTCGCAAAACAAAGTAATGGGAGCTTGCTCCATTCTCACTACACCAATGTCAGAAAGGAATTTCTTGAGCCATATAGCTTCTTTTGCTGCTTCATAAGCAGCAACGTACTCAGCTTCCATGGTGGAGTCCGCAATGCAAGATTGCTTAACACTCCTCCAAGTTATTGCTCCACCTCCCAATGTGAAAACACATCCTGAAGTGGATTTTCTGAAATCTAGATCCGATTGAAAGTCTGAATCTGTATAGCCAAATCCTCACACCGGTAAACAAGCATATAATCTCTCGTTCTCCGTAGATACTTGAGAATATGCTTTACAGCTTGCCAATGTTTTGGTTCTGGATTTGATTGATATCGGCTGACCATGCCAACTGAATAGCAGATATCTGGCCTAGTACAAAGCATGGCATACATGAGACTTCCCACTGCAGAAGCATAAGGAACTTGTCTCATCATATCTATTTCCTCTTGAGTCTTAGGCCTTTGGTCATCAGACAGAGGAACTCCATATTTGAAAGGAAGCAATCCTTTCTTGGAGTTTTGCATGCTAAACCATTCTAGAACTTTATCTATATATCTAGCTTGTGATAAGCCTAACATCTTATTCTTACGATCTCGCCAAAGCTTGATCCCTAGAATAAAGTTAGCCTCACCCAAGTCCTTCATATCAAATTGGCTTGACAACCAAACTTTTACTGATGACATTACCCCTACATCATTTCCAATGAGTAGAATGTCATCAACATAAAGAACTAGGAACATTACTTCTTTGTCTTGATGTCTTTTGTACACACATGGTTCATCAAGATTTTGTTCAAAACCAAATGACTTGATTGCTTGATCAAATCTGATGTTCCATGACCTAGATGCTTACTTGAGTCCATAAATGGACCTTTTTAACTTGCATACCATATGCTCTTGGTTCTTTGCTATGAAACATTCCGGTTGCAACATATAGATTTCTTCTTCAAGATTGCCATTGAGAAAAGCAGTCTTGACATCCATTTGCCAAATCTCATAATCATAATGAGCAGAAATGGATAAGAGAATTCTGATAGATTTAAGCATTACTACTGGTGAAAGGTTTCCTTATAATCAATACCTTCTTTTTGAGTATACCATTTTGCCACTAGCCTTGTTTTAAAGGTTTCAACCTTTCCATCTATCCCTCTCTTCCTCTTATAAACCCATTTACAACCAACAGGTTTAATGCCGTTAGGCGCCTTTACAATATCCCAAACATGATTGGAATATATTGAATCTAATTCAAATTTCATAGCTTAGACCCAATGATGTGCATCTATATCATTCATTGCCTTTTCATAAGTGTAGGGATCCAATTTAGCCTCTTCTAAGATAGCTTTATAAGTTTCTCCCAAACCTATAAATCTTATAGGAGGCCGAACAATTCTCCCACTACGACGAGGCACCTGTGTACTAGACATCTCATCAGTAGTATCTTGTGGTGTATCTAATACAACCACATCATCTCTAGTGTCATCCATTGGTTGTTCATTTACAGGTTTATTCATTTCAGCCAACACAACTCTACTTCTAGGAGTAAAATTATTCATATAGTCATTTTCCAAGAATTTAGCATTTGTACTAACAAAAACTTTGTTATCTTTACGACTATAGAATAAATAACCCCTAGTTTCTTTTGGATAACCTACAAGCAAACACACTTCTGATTTTGGTTCCAACTTATCAGGCTTCCCTTTTAACACATGTGCTGGACAACCCCAAATGTAGAGATATTTCATACTAGGCTTTCGCCCACTCCACAATTCTATTGGTGTTTTGGAAACAGATTTTGATGGAATTAAATTCAAAAGATGTATTGCTGTATTTAAGGCATAACCCCAAAAAGTAAAGTTGAGTAACTCATCATGGACATAACCATTTCTAAAAGAGTCCTATTCCTTCTTTCTGCTACACCATTTTGTTGGGGAGTTCCAGGTGCAGTCAATTGGGATACAATCCCATTTTGAGTTAAGTAATCCTTGAAATCCCCAAGAAGGTACTCGCCACCACGATCAGATCGAATGGCCTTTATGCGTTTACCTAATTGATTCTTAACTTCAGCCCTAAACTCTTTGAACTTTTCAAAGGTTTCGGACTTCCGTTTTATTAGGTACACATAACCATATCTAGAGTAATCATTGGTAAAAGTGATGAAGTACTCATAACCTCCTTTTGCTTGGGTTGACGTAGGACCACAAACATCCGTATGAACTAATTCGAGCAAATCTTGGGCTCTTCTACCTTTTGCATTAAAAGGTCGTTTGGTCATTTTGCCTTCCAAACAAGATTTACAAACTGAAAAATTCATCAAAGTCCAATGGCTCTAAGAGTCCACCTTTGATCAGTCTTTGAATTCTGTTTGGATTAATATGACCCAAACGCAAGTACCAAAGATATGCATTATTAGTAGAAGAAAACTTTCTCTTTAATGATTTTACATGAGAGTCATGATCTAATTCAGAATTATATAATTCATGCTTATCAGAAGTTAAAATATAAAGACCATCAACAATATTGCCAGAACAGATAAACATTTTATCCTTCTTTATTACAACATTGTCTTTAAGGATAACACAATATCCATGTTTACCTAAATAAGTTGCAGAAATTAAATTCCTACGAACATTAGGTACATACAGACAGTCTTCCAATATTAAAACTCTAGACTCAAAACATAAATTATAAACACTAATAGCTACAACCGGAATCCTGCTCCCATCAGCTAAAGTAAGAAACAATTCTCCTTCTTTAAGTTTTCTAGTGTCCTAGAACCCCTGCAAAGAATTGTAGATATGATTAGTACAACCCGAATCCACACACCAGGAATTCATGAGATTTTGTACTAAACATATTTCAAGGAGGAATGAACTATTCATACCTTTATTATTGGCAGCCCTGAATTTTGGACAATTCCTCCTCCAATGTCCTTTCTCACCACAATGGAAACATTTTCCTTTGATCTTCTTTCCTTTGTCGGCAAACCCTAAGACAATTTGTTTACCCTCTTGCTTGGTGAAGTCTTTCTTCTTCTTCTTCTTACCCTTGCCTTTCGACTTAGGTTGAGAAGTAGAAGCTTCACCAATATTGGCTTCAACATTAGAAGTACCAAGGATGCCTTCTGCCCCTACCAACTCATTAATTAATTCAGACAATGTATAAATCTTTTTATTCACATTATAGTTAAGTTTGAATTCCTTGAATGATTCTGGTAGTGACTGGAGTATCATATCCACTTGGGATTCTCCATCAATATCGGCATCTAAAACCTCCAATGTATTCAGATTAGAGATCATTGTAAGACAATGCTCCCTTACTGAACTACCTTCAGCCATTTTGGTATTATAAATTTGCCTCATGGTCTCTTGCCTTGCAGAACGGCCTTGCTCACCAAACATCTCCTTCAGACTTAGCATAATGTCTAAAACTAGTTCTACATCTTGCATTTGATGCTATAGAACATTTGAGATAGATGCTAGGATGTAGCACTTGGCCATCTCATTAGATTTCTGCCAACGATCATATCGTTGTTTTTCCTCAAGAGGAGCATCTAATGAAGGAAAGCTAGGACATGGTTTAGAAAGCACATATTTGTGCTCTTCAGCTGTGAGAACTATGTCCAAATTTCTTTTCCAGTCAACATAGTTGGATCCAGTTAGTTTGTTATGATTAAGAATGGTTACAAGTGGGCTAAATAATGCCATGTTCACATTTGAAAATAATAAACATGAATATAATAAGTAAACTGGACATTATCAATTTAACATATAAACATATAGTATGGAACCTTAATAAAACCATAATATAATATATGCAACGACAACCCAATCCCGCAATTAATATTCCTTAGAAGCGAGGTCATACCAATCACTATGATCAAGCAAGAATTATTCTCATTATTAATGTTATCATGGTAACTCTTACCAAACAAAAATAATTTGCCGCTTTTCCTTCAGCCTCTAAGTAATAATGACATTGCTCCGAAGGGAAGTTAACATTATACTTAGTATAGTGTACACCATTGCCTAGAATCAATGTGAGTCACCAAGTTACTCCACGGAAGCGTGGTCGTTCTTTATGTAAAAACACATATCATCCATCATTAAGAAGTTTAATCTATAGTTCCATGAATTAAACACCCTCCGAAGGGAGCAAGGCATATACGCCAAAGCGAGGTGCTTAATTATACTACTATAAACCGACAATGGAGGCCATGAGATCCAACCCTTGTATCTCTCTCCCACTAGATGTTTTAAAAGAAATGTTTTTAATTTTTTAATTATAAACATGTGTAATCTAATCACACACAGCCTTGCACTTTAAACATTTGAAAACACATAGAAAAAATTCAAAATTCCCTTCAGTGGCATTTTCGCGAGTATCTCGCGACTAAGCTTTTCCCGCGAAAATGAAATAGTGAAAACACAAAATTCAGACAGAAACTCTCGCTACTGTCTCGCGACTATTTCGCTAGTAAAGCTTACTCGCGAAAAGTTTTTGTGAAAACACAAAATTCAGATAGAAACTCTCGCTACTATCTCGCGACTAGTTCGCTAGTAAAGCTTATCCGTGAAACAGTTTTGTGAATCAATTGCATTTTTCGTGAGTAACTTCGCGGGAAGCTAACCAGCGAAAAATTCGTGTTTTCAGTTTTTGAAGGGAAACTCTGAACAGTTTTTCAACGGTTTTCATGAATATATAAACATCATATGAACATGATAGATATAATTTGATATCAAAACTGAATTCCATTGATGTTATAGCCTTAAAGTTCAATTTAACATACTTAAATTCAAATTTAAACAACATCATAACATCAATATCAGTTTTCATCAAATCATAGTTTCAATAACCATGCAGAAAATTAAATACCTATATAATCTTCTAACATCATGAAACTATTATCTCTAATTCCAAAACTCACAAAACATGTTATACAGATTCGAAATGAAGACCACTCTGATACCATTTGATGGAAATATGCATGTATGCAGTGGAAAATTAACGGATCTACTTCATTCGCAATTGATAACATGTACTATGTAAATTTCAGATTTTATGAACAAGAGAGTGAACCTTGATGCGGTGAAATTCAAAACCAAAGATGAAGAGTACTTGGGAATACTTTTAATCTTCACTCCAATTCCACTTTGTTAAGGACATATTTTATGTAATTGGCTAATCCTTTGACAAAACGCACTTTACTTGTAATTGGGTAGATCTAGGATGTGTTTAATACTTCAAGAAACATGTTGTTCAAGTCTAGTATTAAAGCCATGAAGATTGGACCAAGAAACAAGTGAAGAAAAGCTGTTCATTAAAGCTGGACAGATAGCTTGACACTTGCGGACAGATAGCTCGACAGCTTCTCAACAACTCTCGACAACTAGGCTATCTATCGAGATCTTCAGTTGATTGTTATCGCAATCTCGACATCTCTCGATAGCTGGTGGATCGATCGAGAAAGCTTCTATCTCCTCGATAGCTGCTCCACAGCTTCTCGATAGCTGTATCTGTCGAAGTTTAAAGCTCGACACCTTCTCGACACCTCCCGATCGATCGAGGTTACGGGAATTCAGATTTCTAGATCTGATTTTCGGCCCAAGCTTATGTATTTGTGTAGGGTTTCTTTTCTCACAACCCTAAACCTATATAAGGCTTATTTTAGAGGCTGTCACATAGGAGAATACAAGGAGAACATATGCAAAAGGTGATCGATGTCTTATTCTCTCTGAAAGAAGCTACTGCGTCTTTGCGCGTTAGGGTTTTGTAACCAAGTGCTTCTTGATCTTCATTGTTGATGAAGTGAAGAACTTTGCAGCCAACATCTTCTTCTAGTTGGTGATTGAAGTCGCGTACTGGGATCCGTGCAATTAGTTAGTCACGTACTAGGATTCGTGCATCATCAAAGGGTGGCGTTCATATATTGAAGAGTTAAGAGGTTCTGAAGCGGTAGAAGGTTTCTGCTGTGAGTTCATCTACGGGAATTGTAGAGTCTAGGAACAAAGGTTTTGTACTAGATCTGAAACTTATCTTTACTATAGTGAATTGCTTTTCGGGAAGGTTTCCCCCCAGGTTTTTTACTGTGAAACTAGTTTGTTTCATTGGTTTTCTTGGGTCATTATATCTTATCTTATTTATTTTTCCGCTGCATGATTTTGACATGATATTGATGTTTATTTGTTTTAACAAGTTTTATTCATAATAAATCTAATTAACAACTTGAGTTTAAAACTTGTTAATTCTATCAACCGGGGTCTATATTTCCCAACACACTTGATGCCCAATATGTGTGGTCTCTCAATCAGTTATATGTGTATGTTCTAGAGAGAATGAAAGAGTATCTAATACTCACATACATACCATTTCATGTTCTTATAAACTTTGTATGTTTCTTTTCATATAACTAATTATCTAATTGGGCTAGCCTTTTCGGCCTTTCCAATTAGGCTTTAGTGTGTGGCTTGGAGTGGGACCAAAAGGGAACAAATAAGACTCTAGTTCCAATGGGCCTTGGGCTTTTCTGTCAACTCTTGACAAGTCCAAAGTTACCATTAATTATATTTAATACTACTATATACATATAATTACACTCTAGGCCTTATTAATAAATTATATCTCAAGACTTTATTATACATGCAACCCCTTCATAAAATATTCGTAGTAATACAAAGTCATGAATATAGATTGCCACTTTGTAAATTACTACATCTTAATCCTTGAGTACCCGGCTTAATCCTTTATGTTATTCATCATATATTTATGAAATCCAATTCCATAAATATATACTTTAGTAATTTCTTACTAAAGTGGTTAGGCCTAACACTCTGAATAACTGTACCCATTAAACTTATCTCAAGGGAATATTTTATATCTCCGCTAAGAGACTATGAATTCCATCTTGAGAATATATGTTCCATCAACACTAAATGTGGCTGCCCAACATATTGAGGTTTTGACCGTTACTTTAGATCTCACTCCTGATATATCAAAGCAACCTACACTTTATGATCAGGTCCATTATTAGTTCATGCAAATAGAAGTCGTGAGATTTATTATTCAATTGACAGTTATTAGGAAAATAATAAATCTCACAGCGGTCCAGTTCAATATGTCTTAACTCTTAAAACATATCAACTAGAAGTCTCCACTTCCATGATCAAGACAAATCATCTTAGTTGATAATTTATAGTTTTCGCAGATGAATTGCCCAATTTCATCACCGACTACGAACCAAAATTCTGAATTTACAAAGAACTTGTGATCTATATCTTCTGTGATTTTTCACATAAATCACATACTATGCATTTCATGGACTATATGATAATGTCCAAATATTCATGTTACCATTATTTCAGATGATAATAAAATAACTTTATTAATCACAATATTAAGTCATACATCATGTCATACATAATGTCATAAATAATATCATACATAGCATCATACAATAGGATTTAAGGGCACTAATCCTAGCATATAGATCATATAGTAAATAATATCCGATTGATACAAAGTTTGACATGGGTATTATGAGCGTAAAGAACATGCAATTTAACGGTTAGATTTTCAAAATATGTAGTAATATTTATTTTATTGAGTAAGGTTGAAGCCTTAGGTTACAACCAATTTTATAGTTAAACTTTATCCATGCCATAATAGGTTAACCTATTACAGCAGTTGAAAATCGGCGCTTTTTAAACCACTACTATAGATACTCTACTATGGTGCTTTAAGAAATCATAATAATAAATTTCTGATTTTTAAAATTTTATATATAATAATTTTCTACAAAAAAAAGAAAATAATAACTTTCTGATTTTGTTTTTTGTTTTTGTTTTTGTTTTGTGAGTCTATAGTTTTCAAGAATTATAGAGTATTAGTGGTAGCATTTTTTTTTTTGCCCTATCCAATTTTATTATCCCTTAAATTAATGTGGTATTAAATTTTTTTCAATCATTTCAAAATCCCATGATATGATAAGTAATTATTCAGTACTTTAGGAGTATAGCAATTCGGTCATTCCTCCTCTCATATAATAGTAGGTACTCATAATACGTTAAATTCATGATGGGTTGCTCCATTTGTGTGAGATGAAGAAGCACCACTTCTATGTAATTCATAAACACTTAATAATTTTCCTAGGTTCTCAAAAAAAAAAAAAAAAAAAAAAAATCCCTAATATGCATGTAGGCCATTTGCGAAAAGTTTGAGTTACTTATTTTCAAAACGTTTTTCCCAACATTTTTAATCGAAGACGGATAAACCTGCAAAGTTTTTTTTTTCTTTATCTATATATCTAGCTTGTGATAAGCCTAACATCTTATTCTTACGATCTCGCCAAAGCTTGATCCTTAGAATAAAGTTAGCCTCACTCAAGTCCTTCATATCAAATTGGCTTGACAACCAAACTTTTACTGATGACATTACCTCTACATCATTTCCAATGAGTAGAATGTCATCAACATAAAGCACTAGGAACATTACTAGTTTGTCTTGATGTCTTTTGTACACACATGGTTCATCAAGATTTTGTTCAAAACCAAATGACTTGATTGCTTGATCAAATCTGATGTTCCATGACCTAGATGCTTACTTGAGTCCATAAATGGACCTTTTTAACTTGCATACCATATGCTCTTGGTTCTTTGCTATGAAACATTCCGGTTGCAACATATAGATTTCTTCTTCAAGATTGCCATTGAGAAAAGCAGTCTTGACATCCATTTGCCAAATCTCATAATCATAATGAGCAGAAATGGATAAGAGAATTCTGATAGATTTAAGCATTACTACTGGTGAAAGGTTTCCTTATAATCAATACCTTCTTTTTGAGTATACCATTTTGCCACTAGCCTTGTTTTAAAGGTTTCAACCTTTCCATCTATCCCTCTCTTCCTCTTATAAACCCATTTACAACCAACAGGTTTAATGCCGTTAGGCGCCTTTACAATATCCCAAACATGATTGGAATATATTGAATCTAATTCAAATTTCATAGCTTAGACCCAATGATGTGCATCTATATCATTCATTGCCTTTTCATAAGTGTAGGGATCCAATTTAGCCTCTTCTAAGATAGCTTTATAAGTTTCTCCCAAACCTATAAATCTTATAGGAGGCCGAACAATTCTCCCACTACGACGAGGCACCTGTGTACTAGACATCTCATCAGTAGTATCTTGTGGTGTATCTAATACAACCACATCATCTCTAGTGTCATCCATTGGTTGTTCATTTACAGGTTTATTCATTTCAGCCAACACAACTCTACTTCTAGGAGTAAAATTATTCATATAGTCATTTTCCAAGAATTTAGCATTTGTACTAACAAAAACTTTGTTATCTTTACGACTATAGAATAAATAACCCCTAGTTTCTTTTGGATAACCTACAAGCAAACACACTTCTGATTTTGGTTCCAACTTATCAGGCTTCCCTTTTAACACATGTGCTGGACAACCCCAAATGTAGAGATATTTCATACTAGGCTTTCGCCCACTCCACAATTCTATTGGTGTTTTGGAAACAGATTTTGATGGAATTAAATTCAAAAGATGTATTGCTGTATTTAAGGCATAACCCCAAAAAGTAAAGTTGAGTAACTCATCATGGACATAACCATTTCTAAAAGAGTCCTATTCCTTCTTTCTGCTACACCATTTTGTTGGGGAGTTCCAGGTGCAGTCAATTGGGATACAATCCCATTTTGAGTTAAGTAATCCTTGAAATCCCCAAGAAGGTACTCGCCACCACGATCAGATCGAATGGCCTTTATGCGTTTACCTAATTGATTCTTAACTTCAGCCCTAAACTCTTTGAACTTTTCAAAGGTTTCGGACTTCCGTTTTATTAGGTACACATAACCATATCTAGAGTAATCATTGGTAAAAGTGATGAAGTACTCATAACCTCCTTTTGCTTGGGTTGACGTAGGACCACAAACATCCGTATGAACTAATTCGAGCAAATCTTGGGCTCTTCTACCTTTTGCATTAAAAGGTCGTTTGGTCATTTTGCCTTCCAAACAAGATTTACAAACTGAAAAATTCATCAAAGTCCAATGGCTCTAAGAGTCCACCTTTGATCAGTCTTTGAATTCTGTTTGGATTAATATGACCCAAACGCAAGTACCAAAGATATGCATTATTAGTAGAAGAAAACTTTCTCTTTAATGATTTTACATGAGAGTCATGATCTAATTCAGAATTATATAATTCATGCTTATCAGAAGTTAAAATATAAAGACCATCAACAATATTGCCAGAACAGATAAACATTTTATCCTTCTTTATTACAACATTGTCTTTAAGGATAACACAATATCCATGTTTACCTAAATAAGTTGCAGAAATTAAATTCCTACGAACATTAGGTACATACAGACAGTCTTCCAATATTAAAACTCTAGACTCAAAACATAAATTATAAACACTAATAGCTACAACCGGAATCCTGCTCCCATCAGCTAAAGTAAGAAACAATTCTCCTTCTTTAAGTTTTCTAGTGTCCTAGAACCCCTGCAAAGAATTGTAGATATGATTAGTACAACCCGAATCCACACACCAGGAATTCATGAGATTTTGTACTAAACATATTTCAAGGAGGAATGAACTATTCATACCTTTATTATTGGCAGCCCTGAATTTTGGACAATTCCTCCTCCAATGTCCTTTCTCACCACAATGGAAACATTTTCCTTTGATCTTCTTTCCTTTGTCGGCAAACCCTAAGACAATTTGTTTACCCTCTTGCTTGGTGAAGTCTTTCTTCTTCTTCTTCTTACCCTTGCCTTTCGACTTAGGTTGAGAAGTAGAAGCTTCACCAATATTGGCTTCAACATTAGAAGTACCAAGGATGCCTTCTGCCCCTACCAACTCATTAATTAATTCAGACAATGTATAAATCTTTTTATTCACATTATAGTTAAGTTTGAATTCCTTGAATGATTCTGGTAGTGACTGGAGTATCATATCCACTTGGGATTCTCCATCAATATCGGCATCTAAAACCTCCAATGTATTCAGATTAGAGATCATTGTAAGACAATGCTCCCTTACTGAACTACCTTCAGCCATTTTGGTATTATAAATTTGCCTCATGGTCTCTTGCCTTGCAGAACGGCCTTGCTCACCAAACATCTCCTTCAGACTTAGCATAATGTCTAAAACTAGTTCTACATCTTGCATTTGATGCTATAGAACATTTGAGATAGATGCTAGGATGTAGCACTTGGCCATCTCATTAGATTTCTGCCAACGATCATATCGTTGTTTTTCCTCAAGAGGAGCATCTAATGAAGGAAAGCTAGGACATGGTTTAGAAAGCACATATTTGTGCTCTTCAGCTGTGAGAACTATGTCCAAATTTCTTTAAGTCACAAAAACCAAAAATGGCTAAGTAACAAGATTCCGCCTAGACGGATGTAAGTTACTAACGAATCCATAAAGAATGACAAGACCCTTGAAAGGGTGTAAGTCACAAAAATAAAAAATGACTAAGTAACAAGATTCCGCCTAGACGGATGTAAGTTATTGACGAAGCCAAAAAGAATGACAAGAAAGCTCAGGCTGAATATGAATTCCCAACTAGTTCACCAAAACCCTCAACGAGATCCCTACAAGAGGCACGAGTTGTAGGAAATCAACTAAGTAACAGAACCCGCGCGGACGGAATCATTGACGAAGAAAAAGGAAAGTCACAACCTAAAACTTTACTAAGTACAAAGTGCAGACGGATGTAAGATACCACAAGCATATCATGAGCCAATAAGTAGGCAATCACAAATGCAAGTAAGTACGCAGTTATAAATTTAATAAAAGCCCAAAGACAACGGGCAATCACCATTGTTTTTACATCTAAAAAACCTATAAACACTGGGCTAAAAGTACTATTCTCAAGACAGATTAGAAGAGGATTGTTCCGAAATTAGATTTACAAAATGCCCAAAACATAACGGGCACCCAAAAAAAAAAATAAAAAAAAAATTCTTCCACAAGTAATAAACTTAAGCATCAACGACAGCATCGTCACCAGCAGAGGTGTCACCAGCAGGGGCATCATCAACAGGGGCCTTCTCGGGAGCGTCACCCTTAGGAGCTGAAGACTGGGCAGCCTCGTCCATCGCCATCTCCTGGTCCACCTCTTCGAGATCCAGATTCTGCAAGTTGACTCCAGTAGGATGCTTGACGAGGTACCTCCTCAGAAGCTCAAAACCCTTAAAGTACCAACTGAAGAGCACTGTGTTGTACTCATCAGTCTTCTGAAAAGCTTCGACGGACCTAGCGGCAATAGTTTTGAGCCTCTCCTTGGCAGCCAGAAGTTGGTCGTCCTTCTCCAGGGTTAGCTAACGCTCAGCTCTGAGATCCTCATTCAAAGTTTTGGCGTTTTCCTTCAAGGTATTAGCCTTATCCATGGAGTCGATGAGCTTCTTCTTCAGCATAGAATTCTCCTTCTCCAAAGTCTCCTTCCTAGATGTTAGAGACGCCACCTTGGCCTCCTGAGTAAGGTACTCAGAAGCAATATGGAGACTCTCCCCCAACACCTGAAAAGAAAATTGAAGCCGTCAGTACAACAAAAAGGAAAAAAAAGAAAAGAGACTAAAAGGTGCACGAGTATTTTACTTGGACGAGTTTATGAACGTGCTGACTTGCGATCGCATTGAGTGGCACACCAGAAAAGGCCTTCAGATCCTCAACAGTCACGACCCCGTGTGCCCTATCCACTGCCAGTCCCTCGTCATCCCAGATAGTAGACGAGCGAGAATCGGCCTTTTCCTTCTCCTTGGCCGATAAACGTGGCCTTTTTGAAGAAGGAGTGGGGATCTCTTCGACCGAAACGGCTGGAGAGGCCGTCCTCACAGTCTCAGCACCTAAAACAAAGGGAATGACTGGAGTAACAGACGGACCTTTCCTCATAACACGCACTGCCTTCTTGTCGATGTTGGACAGTGGCTCGTCCTTCTTAGACCTCATCTTCGCATACATATCCTTGTTAAACTTGGTCGTCATTTCTACAAGAAGATAACACTTGTTAAAAAAAAAAAAAAAAATCAAAGTGTATACGAGATAATCAGGATTGACGAACTTAACACTTACTCTTCTTTCCTTCAATATCGATGATGCGCAGGACGTAGGAGGAAGGGTCAGGACCGAGATTATAAAAGGCAAGGGTCTGCGGATCTACCAGATCATCCCAACTTTCAATCATCAGGGCGTATTCTATCGCCTGCTCAACACGCACCTTATGCCTGCTTTTGAGCTTAGGTCGTCTCTTAACTGCGCAAAACAAGAAGAAAGGAAGTCAGTGACGATAACATCAAATACAGCAAAACTAAAAACGGTTGGAAGAAATACTGACGCACCTAAAGTTGGGGTTCCCCACTAACGAAGCAACCTCGGGATATCACCCCAATCCCCGTTGGAGGGAGTCTCAAAATCGTCCCTGGACACAAAGAAAAATCTTGACTTCCAATACCTGAACGACGAAGGTAAACCCCTGACAATCCTCGTTCTCCTCTCCCAGGGTACTAACTCATAGTATCCGTACTCTTTAGACTCTTTCAAACGATAAAGATAGACGAGTTCACCCACCTTGATCATGTCCCCGTTAGCAGCCAACCAAATTTCCATATAGTTGACCACTATCCTCCATGAATTGGGCATAAGTTGCCCGGGAGTAATACCAAAATGATCTAGAAGCTCCATCATGAATGGGTGGACAGGGAGCCTAAGTCCACAGGTGAAGGCAGCCTCATAGAAGCATACCTCACCAGGGAAGAAGTGGCAAGCCCTATCCTCGTCATTGGGCCGGCGAACACGAACCCCCTCCGGAAATTGAAACCTATCTTTAAATCTACCCACGCTGTCAGCATCCAGCCCACACACCTCCTCGAGGGCGTGAAAAGCCCTAACCTCTCGAGGGGTAGAAACGGCAGTATCTCCCTCTACCTGGTTACCATTGGATGATAACACAGTCTCGAGTTCACTAGATCTAACCTCAGACATCGTCCCTTGCTCTCTCACCAAACCTTCAAACCAATCAATTGATTGACGAAGCAAAGGCAATAACTCAGCCAACGCGACGCCCAAATTGTTACCCTCAAAAACAAAGTCCTCAAGATTTGGGAAAACGCCTAAAGACCCCCTTAAACGCGCAAAAAGGAAAGAAACTGAGGGGCAAGCTATTCTAACCTCAGAGCTACTAACCATGGACACCCAGAAAAAAGCGCAGAAGAAAGAGATAAACGCTAGAATCCCAAAAGCCAAAAAAGAAAAAAACAGCAAAGGAAAGAGAAAAGGGAAAATCAAGAACTTATAGCGGATTATGAAGAAAAAGGAAATAAAGGAAGAGTAAAAGAAAAACGTACCTAGAAAAGGTGCAGCTCAATCGGAGAAAAACTCAAAGGATGTTGCCGGAACAGGGTTAGAATAGTCGCAAGAGTAAATAGAAAAGAAAAAACTCAGAGCAATGATTAGAGAAATTGGAAAAAGTGAAGGGAGAAATGAAAGGAAAAGGGGGTTTAAAAACTAAGGCCCAAAAAACTAAAAAATAGCGGGAAACCCATGGGTCGTGCGAATAACTCCACCGATCAGCACGCGCCACGTGGCCATGACGCACGTAGCACCACCACAACGCATTTAATACCGCGTGGAATCCCAAGAATCGCTTACAGTCCAAGAACCTTTCATCTTCTATGATCGTCGTGACTGACGACCACAGAATCCGGGGGCAACTGATGGGACTGACGAAATCAATCACTGACGAAATCAATCACAGACGAGATCAATAGGACAGACGAAACCATTCTCTGAGACGACCTTAAGAAAGTACCCACGTCACCGACGAGGGTAGCAGGATCATTCAATGCCACCAATAATGCCCCAGACGGTTATAAAACCAGCTGTACAGACCGTTAGGAGCATATTAAAGCCCCATTATTAAGCAGGAGGCGTTACTAAGAAAGGCATTAACATCACAATGCCAACCACAACGGCTAGGACCCAAGGCAACATATATAAAGCCCTCATATTACCAGTACAAGGTACATACACAAAAAGAAACACTTGCTGTTATTTTACGATTCTGTTTTACCTTACAAAAAGGCTCCTTTATACTGACTTTGGCATCGGAGACGTTGTGGCAGACACCACACCAGTGACCACCTTGAGGGAGCTGCTCTACCTTTCGCATATTCAGACAATCTTAGGATTGGTTCCATCTACCCACTCTGATTGACGAGTTTACGCTCCATCAATAAATAATATTCAATATCACATAAATTAATCAATTTATTGTAAGCAGGAGATGAGTTCCAATGTAAAGGAAAAATATAAATGAAAAATCGTCTAGAAGTTGATATCCACTCATATAAGGATCTAAGAAATGGAAAAATGCATGGAGTTTTGAATGACAACACTTGCCAAACCTTTGTTTCTATGAATGATAATGAATGTTATTCCATAGTAAATGGATTATGTAGGATTCTACGTAATTGCAGTGGAAATTATGGAAGAAATGTAGTGGTTTGGGGTCACGGCGACAGTCATCATGCCATAGAAGGTGAAGTACAATAGTGAGAAATACATGAAGAATAGATACCAGAAGAATTTAGCAGCAGTCCATTCAAATCCAATCAATACATATACAATAATAACATAGACCATAGCCTGTACAAAAACATACGGAACTTCAATAAGAACCTGCAATAAAAGATGAAAATTGCATAATTAAACAAAAGTAAAGTATCATGTTAAAAACAATTTTAAACGTACAAATCTACTGATCATATCAAAATGTTAAGTCTTTCTTAACGTATTTAAGAGAATAACTAAGGGAAGAAAAGCCCGACAAATAGTTATTACCTGAGCAAATGCATAGGGCAATGCTGAATACATCCCAGCTGCTCTTTCTCTATAGAAGACTGTTCGTTCAACAGCCACCACTGGCTGCGCTGAATTAGAGTTTCTAACACCAATAAAGAGAACAGCAGCATACATGGAATCCATTGCATTAAACAAATCTTGTTG
>JARYZH020001530.1:0-26746 GCA_030021035.2 Notholithocarpus densiflorus | reverse complement strand
CTCTCTCTCTCTCTCTCTCTCTCTCTCTCTCTCTCTCTCTCTCTCTCTCTCTCTCTCTGTTGACTCTTATGACCCCTTAAATACTTTAGTAAGTTAGGCTTAAGATCCAGGTCATAAGGCCACTTAATGGGTCTGATTGAGATTCAGGTTCCTCAAAAATTGGCAAATCAAGTTGATTGTTTGTGTGTAAGCTTCTAGAAACTTCTTATTGGAGGTGGCAAAATACGACACGATTGGTGAACACGACACAACACAAAGTTAGTAGGTTATGGGTTGAGGCTAAGCAGGTTCGTGTCATATTTGGGTTGACACGACTGACCCGTTTAGTAAATGTGTCGAGTTTGTGTCCAATCCATGAAACTTGTTTAACATGTTTAACTAAATGTTATTTTACCAATATACCCTTTAAAACCTTAGGTATATAAACTTATTAGTTGTTGTGGTTTATTTTGTTTGACATATTGTGATTGATTAATTGTGATATTAAAATATGTTTTAGTTTTGAATGATTATTTATGATGCAGTTACTCGTTAGTTCTAAGTTTTATATTAAAAAATCTATTTGTTTGGTTTTTCATAGTTTAGATCAATTGAGTTAAAAATAAATTTGTATTTTTTTTCTTCACTTTGATAAAATTTGATAAACGGGACAATACAATTGACTCGTTTAATAAACAAGTTGTTTTAGAGTTAAAGAATCTTGACCTGTTTAATAAACATGTCTAGTTAGTATTGATCCATTTAGTCAAATACTCATGAGTAAGCACGACACGAACCCGACACGCAAACATGAATTACCACCCTAACTTCTTATGCTTGAGCTGATAACGGGTCTTTTTCTTCAACTTCAATCAAAACTCTATGGCACACAAAACATACAATTTGTTTCCAGTTTGCCAACACTTAATAGCTACAGACTTGTCAAAAGCCTTATAGCTGAATTGACACTTCCTCATGCACAAAGTAATTGGGGGTCTAGGGGGGAAAAAGTTTGAGCTGCGGGGTTAGCAGCATATTGTAATTATCTCTAAAAAAAAAAGGAAAAAAAAAAAGCTACAGGCCTAAAAGTATTTGTTGTTTTTTATGTTGGTTTTCAAAGTTCTCCTCATGGATTCAATGGCTATATAGATGGGTACCACACCCACATCAAACTAATATACAAGGGGACAAAAAAAGTTTCTGGTGACTTAGGCGCACCCATATTATATATAAAATTAAAGAATTTTGACTTTTTTTTTGTTGATTTCTTATAATGTTAACATTGCTTTTGATTCCCATCAAAAAAAAAAAAAAAAAAACATTGCTTTTGAAAGTTCAAATTTCTTATAATGTTAACATTGCTGCTTATTAAAATCTTGACACATCATATATATATATATATAGAAAATTAAAAACACAATCATAATAAATATTTATCTCTAACTATGATAATTATCAAAATTCATATTAAAAATAAGAGAGGATATCATATTTGTTTAAGTGTTTTTGTGCATTAATAATTTAATATACTGCTCCTCAATAATAAACACAAATATCTACCGTAAGAACTGAATTGGGTTTAGAAAACGTACATAAGTTGGTGGATCTTGCCATGATATTTAGCCAATTGCTGGAGAAAATGTCTGCAGGCTTTCGAGCCAACACATGCAAAGCTGATATATTCTCTTTGTTTCGTTCAAAAGCCATTGTGGGGTATCTGTTCAGCATTCCCAATGCCAAGTCTATAGATGGAAAGATACATATATATTTTTAATTGTAGTTAGAAACTATATATATCTCAACAGATTTTTGTGGTAGTGCCAAACTAATGTAAAGTGAATGAAGCTAGCCCAATATGAAATGCGCGCAAGAGAAAGGGAGTGATCCGAAATTTGAAGACTTCAAGCAAAAATTCATAGCATCATGATCATAAATTTAATGTCTATTTGGAGATTTCATAGTTTCTAATAGCTTATTTGCATAGTATTTATCAAAAGATATAGTTTTTGTTGCTTTTATGCTAAATTTGTGACAAAAATTTAAAGGTTAATTTATTTTCAAAATAGCTCATTTGAATAAATAAATAAAATAGAACTAAACAAAAAGAAAAAAGAATAATATCGTAAAGCTGTGTGTAGTTTAGTATAAGAAGTTGTGGTATTAGTTAGTTACACTACTGTACACGTGTTTGTATTCTATTAGTCATTACACAATTCTGTTAGGATAGAGTTGGCGCCTAAATTTGTTATGATTGGTTAGCCTATATATGCTGTATCTCATGTAATCTATTCTCAATGAAAGATTCAGTTTCTCATTGTTTCTCTTCTAGAACTTTCTCTCAAAGAGTAATAGTTTTCTTCATGGTATCAAAGCTCCATTAATGGCGTCCTTTGCTAGCTCTTCATCCTCTGCAACAACAGGGTCAACTTCAAGCTCATCAATTACTCATGGTGTTAATCCATCGCTGTTGCTCTTGTCAAATATGGCAAGTATGGTTACTGTGAAGCTTGATTACAACAATTATATGGTGTGGAGACATCAGATTGAAGTGATTCTGGTAGCTTATTCAATGATCAATTTCATCAGTGATGATGATCATGCTCCAGATCCTTTCCTCAAGGATAGCTCAGGAAACTTTACAACTGAAGCTAATCTAGAGTTTTTTCAATGGAAGAGTCGTGAGCAAGCCTTGTTTACTTTCCTTAATTCAACTCTCTCTCCCTCAATCTTGGCTCTTACAGTAGGTCAGAGGTCTGGACGAGGAGTTTGGAAGGTGCTTGAGAAAAGGTTTGCCTCAATTTCACTCTTTCATGTAATCAGTCTTAGGGATGAACTAATGAGCATCAAGAAAGGCTCAGAATCTATGGATTCTTTCTTCCAAAGAATTAAAGAGGTCAGAGATAAACTTGGGGCTGTAGTAGTCTGTGTTGATGAAGAAGAGCTCATTCATCTAGTTCTTGAAGCCCTACCATCAGAGTATGATGCATTATGCTCTACAATTAGAACTAGGAATGATATTCTTACACTTGAAGAGTTGAACACTCTCTTGAATGCTGAAGAAAGGTCAATCAAGAAGAGGTCTATTGCTTCAAATCTCAGGGATTCTTCTTCTTTAGCTATGGCAGTCAATCAATGGACCAAAATTCAATCAAGGTCAAGGTAGGGGAAGAGGCAAGAATGGCAATAATAGGGGTCGTGGTAATGGCAGAGGTGGTAATCAGTTTTCTGGTGGTGGTCATTTTCCTCATGGTCAATTTCCTCATGATCATAATCAAGGGTTTGATCAGCATCAATTCACCTCTATGCCACAGACTGAGTCTGGTTCTTCTCAGGCTCAGAAGGTCACATGTCAAATCTGTGGCAAGAATGGACATTCTGCCTTGGATTGTTATCATCGAATGAATTTTGCTTACCAAGGAAGACATGCTCTAGCTAAGCTTGCTTCCATGGCTGCAAGATCAATGGCTGCTTCATCAAATGCTAATCAGAATCATAATTGGCTGACTAACACTGGTGCTTCTGATCATATCACACCAAATTTGTCTCAGCTTTCTATTGCTCAACAACCTGCAGCTGGTGAGTTTGTTACAGTTGGCAATGGGCAAGATTTACCTTTTCCACATATTGGTAATGGTAAGCTTGTTACTTCTTCTCATAATTTCTGTTTGAACAATATTCTTAGGGTTCCTCAAATTGCTTCAAACTTGTTGTCAGTTCACAAACTATGTCTTCAAAATAATGCATTTTGTTTTTTTGATGCCTATTAGTTCTTAATTCAGGATTTACTTACGAGGAAGGTGCTTTATAGAGGGCTGAGTAAAGATGGAGTCTACCCTAGCCTATACCTGCTTCTGCCTCTCTGCCTTCCTCCTCTTCTTCCCATATCAATTCTGGTGGCTTTGCTGCACTCTCTCCACAGACTTTACTTTGGCACAATAGGCTTGGACACCCTTGTGCTAAGATTTTACATTCAACTATGTCTTTCTATCCTTCTGTTCAGCTTTCATCTGTTAGTGATATATGTTCCAAATGTACATCTTGTATAAGTGCCAAAATGCACAAATTTCCTTTTCCTCAACATGTATCTAGTACTGAATTTCCCTTTCAATTAGTGCATTCAAATGTTTGGGGTCCTGCTCCAGTCACTTCTGTTCTTGAACACAAATTTTATGTGATTTTTGTGGATGATTTTACTCGCTTTACTTGGTTATTTTTGTTGAAAAGAAAGTCTGATGTGTTCAAGGTCTTCTTGCATTTCAAGTCTTTAGTTGCTAATCAAATTAATGCTAAAATCCAAACCTTAAGAACTGATGGTGGTGGTGAATTTGTTAATACCAATTTCAAGTCTTTTTGTTTAGAGCATGGCATTCAACATCAACTTTCTTGCCTTTACTCTCCTCAACAGAATGGTGTTGCTGAGAGAAAACACAATTAGATTGTGGAAAGTGGTTTGTCCATGCTTCATCATTCTAATCTTCCTTTTTCTTATTGGTCTTATGCCTTTAGTACTGCTGTTTATCTTCTCAATAGGATTCCCTCTTTTGTTTTGAATTTTATTTCACCTTGGGAAAAATTGTATGGTCACAAACAACCACTTCATGCTTTGAAAACTTTTGGTTGTGCTATTTACCCTTACTTGAGGCCTTATGTTTCTAGTAAATTTGATCCTAAGTCTAGTCAATGCATATTTCTTGGATATCCTCCTCAGTCCAAGGGTTATATTTGTTTAGATGTTCTTACTGGCAAAATTTATATTTCCTGTCATTGTATTTTTGATGAGTCAGTTTTTCCTTCTTTTCCTATCTCTACTGCTGAGTCTTCTTCCAATATTTCTGCTTCTTCTGCTCCTTTTGATGTCTGGTTTTCTTCTTTACTTCCAATTTCTTCTCTAGGCATTTCTTATTCTAGTTCTAACACTACTTCTGATCCTACTCCTTCCAACTTGAGTTGGAAGTCTTCTAAAGATTTTATTTAGTAATTTTTGAGGTAGTGTGTGTGGAGGGATGGATTTTGTGAGCAATAAATTGCATTGGAAGTTTTTGTATATGAATTAATTTTCTTGCTCTGTAATTGTAAATTGCATTGGAAGGTTTAAGTGTATCTAAATTTGGCATATTCATTGAAACCCGATGAAAACCACCTCAGCTCAACTAGCATAGTCTACCATTTGGTTTGGTACATATTTTTATCTATGTTGAACATTGTTATTTGATGATCATTAGGTGGTTTAACATGTTGCACAATTTTGGATGGTTGATTTTTTATTGATTATTTTATAAATGTATATTTAAAAAAGGACAAAACTTAGGTATAGTACCTTAGGTGCTGTTCCTTAGGTTTCCCTTTTAAGATTCAGCCATGTGGCTACTTAACTAAAAAATACACTTCCATCCCATGAGAAAAAATTCACATGGCAGAATCTTAAAAGGGGAACCTAAAGAATAGCACCTAAGTACTGTACCTAAGTCTTGCTCTTTAAAAAATTAGCACGCATTTGGATTAGATTTTTTCCATTAGCTTATTTGTTTATGTTAAACTTTTTAAAACCTCACTTTTTTTAGTACAATTATACTTTAGTCAATTTTTTATTTTTTATTTTTTATAAATAAGCAAATAAACTCTTTAGTAAAAAGAATCCAAGCGTACTTAACTTCTATGTTTATTTTTCTAGTTGTTCTACATAATATTCATGCTGTGAATGAAAGTTTTCATTCACATGACTATCTGGAATTACTAGAAATATTAAAGTTTTTCCGTACGAGCTAAACAAAAAAATGTGTTTTCTAGCTCATTTTCAAGGTCGCAACCAAACATAAGAAAACCAGTTAGTTTTCCCAAAAAGGTTTTTAACTTGATACCTGCTGCGGTTGTATTGTGTTTGATATATGAGATTTAGCAGTTTTCCTTATTATAACTTTGAGTTTTGCTTTCAAAGTATATGTTTCCCCCTATTTTTGATTTCCAAAGTCTTTAGGAAAAAATTAGAGGTCAAGCCTTGGTGCAATGGCCAGTGCCATCCACCAAAGTGACAGGTAACAGGTTCGAGTCCAGGAATTAGCCTTCTCAAAAAATAACTTGAAGTAAAGTTGCCCACCAATCTCTTCTCCCGGACACCGCAAAAGTGGGAGTTTTGTGCACAGGGTAGGACCTTTTGCCAATCATCAACTTTGTGCTAATTTTATGTCCAATATTTGCAGATATTATGTAGCACCTTGTTGAGGACCAAAATTTCACAAGAAAGCCCATTCCATGAAATGTAAAGAAGGCCCAATTCATGCAGCAAGAAGAATCAACATCAAGGCCCTATGTGTGTTCAGATTTCCAGCAAAAAGGCCATTAAAAAAATCCAGCGAAATCTAGTGAAAGAACTGGGCTGGGATACCCAGAGGCTCGGGATCCTCGGGACGTGCAGCACAACTAAAGTGGGATTGAGACAGCTCAAAAGGGGTACCACGAAATACAAGAAACGAAGAACAGATATGTCCTTCTCAAGCACCCAGTGGTGCAGCAAAGAACTAGAAAGCTTGGAAAGTGATAATTCATGAACAAAAGGCTGGTACCTCGGGGAACCCAAAATGAAGAACTATAAGGGGAAGTGGATGAGAAAACCTTCAACCTAGCAGGAATGGATTCCACTCACTTGGGAAAAATGACAGCAAGAAGGACAACTAAAAAGCTGAGTCTAAAAGGTAAAAAGCCTTGAAAAAAGAGAGGGTGAAGGTTAGCTCTCCAAGGACACCCCGGAATGGAAAGTCAGCAAGTGGCTTTTAGGAAAATAGGACTAAAAGAGGAAAACTATGAGAAACAAAGAAAGAATCAGCTGTCAGAATGGCTGGCATAAGAGGGGTTCTGGTACCCAGGGAGCCAAAGGGGGGGAATCAGTGGTACCTTGAACCCTAAAATGACACTATAAAAGGGGAAGACAGCCAACATTGAAAATGGGAGATTCAGCAATAGAAAATCACAACGGAATCATTGAGAAAAACTCTGTCAAAATCTAGAGAAAGTAGTAAAAAGAGAGAAATACTCCCCGGTATCCCAGTATAGCCACTATAGAACATGCTTGGATTCAAAGAGATTCAAACTTTGCAAGTCTTAAAGGCTTGAATAGCCATCCAAGTCTGTGACTTTTGAGCTTATTTGGACCTTGTAACACTTCTTAGTAAGCACATTGTAATCCACAATTAAGAAAAATAATGAAATATATCATACTAATTGGAGGATCTTTAACAGTTATTTCGTGTGTTTCTTTATTACATTGTTTTCCTTTGTTGCTTTCTTGTTGTTCAATACATATATTTTTGCTTGCTAGTTTTCCTTTTACTCAGCCAAAAGCTGAGTCTTTTTACCAGGGTCCTCACTTCAACTTGGGCCTTGGATACACTTAGCCTCCAAAGAAACATATGCCAAAACATGCACACACCAGATATCACTCTCTCCCACAAAAATCATTCTCACATAACTATCTTGGAAGGCAATGCCCAAGCAAAGCCACTTGGACCTAAGTTCCAAATCCCACAAGTCTTGTGCAAAAGCACTAAGTCTGTGAGAATTGGGGCCAGGATCCTCGTGGCTGAAGCATTCTCATGAAATTCATTTTCATATATGTATATGTATTAAAATGTATATCCTAATCTAAGAAACTAACAATTATTTGAAGATATGTGCATTGTATAATGTGTTCTTATGTAGGACCTATAGAGGTAAGGGAAAGGATAAAACTCCATTGCATAATAAGCATGGAGAAAGATTGTGTAGCTCAGAGAATCAGCATTCTGGGTTCTTACAGGCCTAGAACCCCTGGGAACTATGACAGTACGCCCGGGGTACCACGACAGTACGCCCCGGGGTACCAAGTGAAGGAACTTTTTAAAAATGTTTACACAATAAAAGATAAGCCTCAAATACTCTATGTCAATCTCTTTCTTATTATGAATATTATGAATAATTATTTTACTTGTTTCGTAAGAGTAAATGGTCATTTTATGACACTAAAACACTTATAATGATATTTTATTGCTTAGGAGGAATTGCATTTTGCCTTGAGGAGCTTTATGTGATTTGCGCACAACTTGGTTCGTAATCAGCCCCCATTTAACCGCAGTGAACCAAGCACAGTCCACCAAAACAACAAGTAAAGGGCCCAGGATCCTTGTTTCTACTTGGGCCAGGGTACTGTCCAAAAAAGGACCCTCACACACCTTCAGGCAAGAGACTACGCTCAATGGTGGAGGTCCAAAAGTATGGTGTTGCCCTGTACTCCAATATTTCCCTATTGCATTACTTTTGTATATAATTGCGTAACCTGAATAACTAAGGCTGCGTTTGTTTTGGTGTAAAACCATTTCAGGAAACCATTTTACACTCCTCTGTCTGTTTGGTAAACACGGAAAATTCGGTCAAACGGAAATCAATTTCCGTGTTGATCGTAAAATAACCCTCACTGCCTATAAAACCATTTTAGGTTTTATTTTACCTGAAAATCATTTACACCTCTCACACACTCTCTCAAGCTTCTCACACGAACACTCCAAGCTCAATGAAGACCGAGCTCCACAGAGCAAGACCGAGCTCCACACTCCAAGCTCAGTGAAGACCGAGCTCCACACGCCAACACAGGTCACCGTCCGACGACCCAGTTCGTGCTCCTCCTCCAGTCCGTGCTCCTCCGCCGACCCACAGTCTGTCGATCCACCCTCTATTTCACTCCGACAACTTCACCTGACCTTCGATCCACCCTCTACTTAGTCCGATCTAGTCACCTCACCTCCGATCCACACACCTCCGACCCCTCCTCTACAAAAGCCAATCCACCCACAGTCTTTCCCTCAATCTCTCAAACTTTCTCTCTTTGATCTTTGATCTCTGATTTTTTTTTTTTGTTGTTGTTGTGGTGGTGTGGGTGGTGGTGTTTTGGTGGTTTTTCTGTTGTGTGGTGGTGGGTTTTGTGTGGATAGTAGTGGATTTTCTGCGGGTAATGGTGGATTTTGTGATATAAAATTTGTTTGGAAGCTGAGAAAATGACTGAGAAAATGTGAAAAATTTGTAGGAAAATAGCATTTTCAGAATGTTACCAAATACTGAAAATCGTTTTCTAATATAATTTTTAAAATGCAACCAAACACTAGAAAATATTTTCCTTTCCTGTAAATATTTTCACTTGAAAATATTTTACAAAATATTTTACACTAAAACAAACACAGCCTAAATAACTTGTCGGTGTTCAAAGGTTCACAAGTATAATGTATTTCCTATTTGAATAACAACCTTTTGTGGGGCTTCTGCTTTTGCAGTTACTTTCTAGAACATCCCGAGCATATGACTGATGGGGTAACTCTCTCACAATTCTCATTTCAAATTCCAAGGCCTTTGCAGGAAAATTATGTGAGAAAGCGCCCTACACGTCGAGCTGCCTTATGTGATGGCACTAGACCCCTTGAACCTGATGAAGTTATGCAGAACAAACTACCTACTTCTCAAAAACAAACTGAAAAGTGACTTTTTTTAATTACCTCTAAATTTTGCTTGAGGAGAGAAAGTTTCACCTAATTTAAGCTATGGCATAATGCCATCAAATCTAGTGGTATCTCTATAAGACTTGAGGGATTTTTATGCCACACACCTGTTTTGTTCATGAATCACCATTTACTCATTAATGTAATTTATCATCAAAATCATGGTTTTATGCCATACGCCTGTTTTTTTCATGAATCACCATTTACTCATTAATGTAATTTATCCTCAAAATCATATTCTAAGGGGTTTTTCTTGGTTGTATTTAGTCCATATATCCTTATTTATGTAGTTAGTCCGTATATACTTATTTATATGTTCGTTCTGTGGGTTCAGTTAAGGCTCCCAAATTACATTTGCATTACCATTCCTCTTTTGTCATTAATTCTGTACCATCACACTGAAAATTGATACCTATGGTTTGGGGGTCTCCTGCATATCAATTAACTTTGCTGCAGTGTACAATCATCAGATTAAACTGCAAACCTGATGTCTGATTTGAATTTCATATAGAATATTCCAATTGAACAGGGGTTTGCTGTTTGATTTGAATTACAATATTGAATATCCCGATTGAAAAGTGCTTTGCTATGAAATGTGTATCTTTTTTCCCTTTTGATAACGTCTAAAGTGGTGCTGGCTGAATTTAAAGGAAAAACCATCAGTTTCTCTACTTGCTTGACTTGGTTCATCACCACAGCTTTTCCTGTCTCTATTCTTCCATCTTCATGGGATAAAAAATGAAACTTTAAAGAACTCGATTTTCAAACTGTTAGAAAAGGATAATTGGCAAAATGAGGTGTCTTAGAGTGTAAAACCTTTGACCATTGTCCATTATCTTAGTTATGGAATATTTTGTTGCATTTAATAACAATGTCCCTTTTGTTCTTTGCAGTGAGTCCCCTGTCTTGGGCAGGCCCAGATGACGGTCCAGACTTGCAGCTTAATAGGTCAGCAATGCCTTCTCCTAACTTTGAGGCACCTGTTTTTGATCCTGTTCATCGACCCGCAAAGAAGCGAGCAAGAACTCCTACAAAGGAGATGTACAGTAGTAAGTCAAATTAAAATTATAATAGGGGTTGAGGTTGATGGGTGAAATTATGATCATGGGTTGGTCAAGATAGCGTTTTGGTTTTGTTTCTCCTGTGACTGCTTACTTTGTATCTTGTCTTATGTTGCCCCACATTACTAGATTATGTTTCCAGAGGAAAAATGGGAAGTTTTGTTGAGAAAGAATGTAAAATAGAACAGGTCAGCTTGGGGTTTAAGGGTTAGTGTTGTAGGCTTGGCGTCTGGCCTTTGCGAAGAACCCGTATGAAAGAAAATATATAGTTTATATTGGATCCGTCAACTGATTTCACAATTATGTACATGCATGACTTCTTAACTCCACCTATCTTGGTGATTCTAGTGAGTTTTGAATGTTTTATTATTTGTTCTCTCTCTCCCTCTCTCCACACACACACAAAGGTTATATATCTTGGAGAGTATATTGATCCATGCATTGATAGATATGGATATATGGTCTGAATTCTATGGTCTGAATGTAGCCTGTGTCAAAAATTAAGTGGTGGTACCATTGTACCTTAAGGAATTTTTGCCAAGTTATGCCTTACGGAGGATAATCATTAATCAGTCACTAGTCCTCATAAGGCAAGTACTCGATGGACTGATTATATTCAAACTGTAAACACAACACTGACAACTCAACAAATACAGAGCTGCAAATAGCAAACCTGACCGAACAAGATTCAAACATAAAGCCATGTTCCGATTTTAAACTGATAAATGAAAAGACAATTGCTGTTAAAAAAGGGCATCATTATGATCAACAAAGTTTTTAGGCTTACATATATTTTTCTATCGTATTTAAGAATCCCTAATGGATTCAAAGTTCATGCGAATGAAACATTCTCGTTCGAGTTTAGTTACGACCATAAATTTTTTCACAATTCTAATGTGGCAAATTGTGAGTTGCTATCAATTAGGGTTGTGACAAAGGTAGTGACAAAAGTTATGGTACAAAAGCTGTCCACAGATTTTTTTTTTTCTTCTTAAATTCCGGCTGATGAAATTTTCAATGTTAAGGAAACTATTTTGGAGGACAGTTTTTACCTAAATCAATTTAAAAGAATCTCTTCCATCCCATTAAAATGACTGTCTACATATACTTTAATAACATGATCCATTCAGTCATTTAAACAAATTACATGACTACTAAGTCAGTCTACTTAGTCAGTCAAGTGATTAAAAGCTCACATAGATGATTTAAATCGTCATGTAATAGGTCTGAGCAAGTTTCTAGTTTGAGGGGAAATTCGGTAAGTGGCCATTAATGAAGAGTATGGATTAACTTCAAGTAGTCCTCGCCCAGAGCAGATTTTGCACATACTGAAAGACAGTTACAAATACTTCGCATGCAACAAAGTTGCACTGTAAACAGACTTCATTTCTATATTCTAGTTTGATTTCTTGCCAAGTGTCTTGGATCATGCTGTAAAAATCATGGCCAATATTCCATTGAAGAAAAGAATCATTTTCACTGTTATCTGCGGTGGGTATGTACATATAAGCTACACTCAGTTCCCATTTCATGCACCTTGCCACTACCTTCAGCTGAAAATAAGGACTCAGCAGCAAGATGCTAATATCTCTAGGAATGAACTACACATCACAGGCTACTATGGAACACAGAGAAGGATCAGAAGCTCCAGTAATAACAGCACCCTTGCTTCTAACATCCAGCAGATGGTCCAAAGCTTTCTCTGTAATAACCTCACCAGGGATCATAACTGGTATCCCTGGTGGATATGGACATACAAGCTCCCCACAAACTTTCCCGAGGCTCTCTCTTATGCTCACTTTCTTTTTACTTGCAAAAAGGCGTCTCTAGGAGTCATGCTCATGCTGATATCTGCAAAGAGTGTATGAACACTATGCTCCACCCTCCCTTTATTTCCATGAATTGGTGCAGAAGTTGCTACTAGATGCTCTATTCCTAATATAAGTCTCTGAATATGGTCTCTAATAGTTCCAAGATTAATTGCAAAAGTAATTGATCGGGTCCCTACAAGTTCACAGATGATCCCATGATCTCTACATAAGATCTCATCTGCTTCATAACCAGACAAACCCAGCTGCGAAAAACCAATAGTAAGTTGCAAAGGATCAATGACTGGAAAGTTAGAAAAGCTTGCAAAGTCAAGCACTGAAATGCCTGGTATTTGTTGGATCAAGTATTTTGCTTCAAAGGCCAATTCCATCGCTTTGTTGAATATAGTGTCTGGGTTTTCACTTAATTGAGCTCTAGTGGCATCTAATGATGCTAAAAGCAAATAACTAGGGTTAGTGCTTTGAAGAGCTTGGAGACACCTACAGATTCTTTCCCTATCTACAATATTCCCTGATATGTGTAGCATTGATGACTGTGTCAGAGAGCATAGAACTTTGTGAGTGGACTGTACAGCCAGATCAGCTCCTTGCTTGAGGGCCGAATTAGGAAGCTGCGGATGGAATCCTAGATGTGCCCCATGAGCCTCATCCACAATCACAGGAATTCCATGAGAATGACACAGCTGGCAAATCTCAGTCAAGTTGCTGCATATACCGTGAAAAGTAGGGGAAGTGACAAAAACTGCAGCTGCTTTTTGACCTTCCATCTCCAATTCCTTGATTGCTTGCTCTACCTGTAAAAACAGTCATCTTGATTCATATGTGCATATAGTTTGGTAACAAAAAGGCTGTTAAACTGTTAAAATGAGAGAGAGAGAGAGAGGGTCACTACAAGGAGGTTGTGTGTGCTTTATAATTATCTGGACCATTTTAACAATCTTGCATTAGAATACCAATTTCTCGTCAGCAATAAGCTGCCTTTACAGGTCAAGATGTAACACACACAAGAAATGCTATAAGCATGAACATAATTGTTCTGAACTTGCCTGTGATGAAGTCACACCGCCAGCAATGTCCCAATCAAAATCATACTGGGGTATGATATACTTAGGTTGTGCACCAGATAACACCATGGCAGATATAGCTGATACATGGGAATTACGAGGAAGAATTAGAAATTCTCCAGGAGAACAAGTAGCCATTATTGCTGCTTGAATTCCACAAGTGGTACCTCCAACAAGAAACCATGTCTCTGATGATCCGAATAGTTTGGCTGCTAGTCTCTGTGCATCTAAAATTGGCCCCTCTGGAGAAAAGAGGTTGTCAAGCTCTGGAAGCTCAGGCAAATCATGATGAAATGGTCTTGAACCAATCAGCTGAGTTAATGAAGATGGAGCAGCACGTCCTCTGTTATGCCCAGGGAAGTGAAAACTAGCAACATTTTGTTCAGCTGAAGCTTTCAATGCACTGACCAAAGGAGGTGGGCTTTCTTGCTTGGCTACTGGAGGGTGGGAAATCAGAAGATTATCCTTTTTGACTGAGTTGTTGTATGCTATAAAAGTGCCCTTGTACTGCTTATTTCCTGACTTTGAGAAGCTTCCTTCCTGCACGACATTATGATACCTAACTGTAAGTGGGGAAGCAGCTTCTACAAAAACTATTAGATTACAAAATATTATTTTGTTAATGTTGTTTTTGTGGGGGGGGGGGGTAGAGAAGGGGCAGCATTGCATGGAGACTTTTTTTTTTTTTCAATTTTATTTTTAAGTAGAGAATTGCTTGGAGACATGAGTGGCTTCTGAAACAAACTGCAACACATGGGATGGGCTTAGTCATTAAAAAAAAAAAGCACCCTGATTGGAAAATCCTTTGAATCAAAGTCTAACAAAGAGAACCATCATTCCTAAGTTTTCTTCCCTTTTTACTTATTAAAAAAAAAAATTTTCTCCCCTTTTAAAAAGAAGAATTGAATTGTAAGATTATTCTAATCATTTCTATTAATTTTCTTCCCCCCTTTTCCCTTCTTGGTAACACTTAATAATTGTTATTAATCAGGAACTTCTAAGTTGTTCAGCATAAAATGTTGGTTTTGCCAAAACTAGATCAAGCCATAATGTTTCAAAAATTAAAATATAACCCAGATTTGTATGCTTAACAAAAAAAGTCTTCTCATAATCCCAAAAATTTGGCCTGAAACTTATCCTTTTTCACAATTATTATTTTTTATAATAAAAACTATCATAGTAAGTTGGACCTTCAATTAGATAAATATAAATTTTTTTGGTGATGATATTCTCATTGATTTACATCCTCTTAAGTTAACAATTCTATTCTCTAAGTTTGAGGTTGCTTCTAATCGGTCTCATAACTATGAAAATTTGCAATTTACACCCTTGAGTATTACAACAATATCAATGTGTCCCTTCTATCATAACATCCATTAGAATCTTGCCATTAACTCATACAAAAATAACATTGCTTTGAACAGAAAATAGAAAATTTATCGTTTTTAGGCGGGTTAATGGCAAAAATTTGACGGACCATAACAGAAGAGGCACATTGACATAGTTGTAATAGTCAAGGAATTGCAAGTTCTGAAAGTTGAGGGACTGATTTAAAAACAACCTCAAGCTTAGAGAGTGTAAACTGTAAAGTGCATTATAGCCAAAATTTAATGCTCAAAGAAAGGGATATCAATCAAAACTTATAGTCTAAAGTTATTCAGGACATCTTTGATTGTACCATGAACAATAAAGGACCCCTTTTCATTTTACATGTGCTGAAGGTACAAATCCATCATCTTGAATAAACACTTGATCCTTCAAAAAATTTGGAGCCATTAACATAAAAATGTGGTGTAGAAATAATATATGGTTGCAATCCTCTTGAATGCTCCCACCCACATTGAAGATCTGTCCCTAAGCATTGCAAAAGAGAATGAAAATAACATCCAATATAGGCCTAAATCCTTCACATTACGCATATGCATCAATATCAACCACTTAAATGTTATCCTCTTGTTGTTAGAATAATGGTTAAATTATTAAAATTCACCATTTTCCTCTCTCCTTCCTATCCAATAAATCTAGGGACACAAATTTTTTTACAATTTCTTTTCACAGATATTGAGTTTTTTTTCTTCTTCTTTGTTTAGAGAATTTCATAACTGTTGAGTTGGCATATTATGATTGATGTTAATAAAACTTGTGTAGGCTCATGTGAAAGTGATGTTACTCCAATCACAACTTGCCATCCAATCACAACTTGCCACCTCAATAATTGTAAAAAAGATTGTGAATTTTTTGTTTTTGTTTTTCCTGGCATTACTCTTTCCTGTCAACTTAACTTAATTTATCATGGTATCATTGCAGATGTTCCTGATTTCAAACCATATATCCACTTTAGCTTGTTGAGGTGGTGGTCGTTTATCACATTAAAAATAAAACAAAAAAGGAAATTAAAGCAAACACAAACAAGACAATAAAGAGAAGAACATAACTACATATCAGTTTTAGAACATTAAATTCAGAGAACAAAAGAAAGTGAAGATTTAAAATGACATTAAACAATAAACACACAAAGATTTCATCTGGATGACCTTTTCATTATCATTACTTTCAAGAGGAAAAGAAAACACGTTTCACTTTAAAAATCTACTTTTCCTCCATTTTCTCAGAAACGAAACAAATATGAGTCATTACAGTGAAAGTTGAGAGTAAAAGTAACGAACCCACCTGAGAATGACAAAGTGCCCGTTTGTTTGGGCGTTTTGAGCCCAAAAAGCACGTTTTGCAAAAAGCTGGAGCAACTTGTGCGTTTGGTTCAGCCCAAAACGCAACTTTTTGAAAAAAGTTGCGTTTTGGGTCAAGGCAAAAAACGCGTTCAGAACGCGCAAATATTATGGACCGCAGGAGGTCCATAAACCAAAACGCGCATGCGCGTTTAAACTATACCGTTGGGCTGGATGGTCAATTACGAAAATACCCTGATAAAAATTCATCAGTTCTCACGCCTCTCATCTCATCTCTCTGCTCTCCCTTTGCACGAAGCTCACTCTCACGCCTCCCATCTCAAGCATAATCAAAATACAAACTCAAAAACATAATCTTAAAATTAATCAAACCATAACAATAAAAGCAAAAAAATTCTTGCTCTCATAAAACTAATATAATTTAAAAAACAAATCTAAAATCAAAACAACAACAACAGCAGATCAAGAACAGAAATAAAAATTAGAACAACAATAAATGATCAAGAAAAAAAAAAAAAAAAAACCGATATGACCCTTGGTTGCATGCACTTCGCAGTGAGGAGGAGGAGCAGCGGTGGCGGTGTGGTGGAGCAAAGACGATTTCTCCTCTCTCCATGCATGTCTGTGTGTGTTTGAACTTTGAAGATAATGACACCAAAAGGCAAGCAAGATTATGGAATCAGGTATCACAGAGAGAGCTAGAGAATTTATGGAATCAAGTAGAAAAAGAAAAAGAAAATAAAATAAAAGAGAGAAGAAAATGAGAGAGCCGGAGAGCTTCTGGAATCAAGTGGAAGTAAAGAAAAAGAAAAAAGAAAGAATGAGGGAGCTTCTGGAACAAGTGGAAGTAAAAAAAAAGAAAAAGGAGAGGATGTACTAATGGTATACGTGTGTGGTGGACAAAATGCAAGAGAAAAAAAGAAAAAGAAAAAGGAAACGTGTGGAGGAAAGAAAGGCAAAGAATTAGAAATCACAATTTAAAAATACTACCACAATATTTTCACAATATTTTCACAATAAATTTTAAGTAATTAGTTAATATTGGTGAGTAAAAATATAATTTCAGTGGTGGGTTCAAATTAGAACTAGTAACAACTTTCCATATAAGATTTTGTTATGATTCTTGTGAAAGTATTGCAAAAAATATTGTGGATGTAACACTTTTTGTTGAAAAATATAATTGTTGAGAATGAATAGAAAAATAATAAATAAATATTAAAAAATAAATAAATTTGATTAAAAAATAAAGATTAAAAAAGTGGGTAGGTTGATTGTCCAAATAATACAAAAATTTGTCTAATCTGCTGGAGATGCTCTTATATATACATTGTCCTTTTTGGTAATTTATCCCTCAAACTGCCACTTTTATAAGGGCTAGCCAAACACTCAGCTTTTTCAAAAAGCACTTTTTAACAGCTTTTACCAAACACTCAGCTTTTTGAAAATGCACTTTTTCATTATGCACTTTTTGAAAACTCCACTTTTTCATTATGCACTTTTACAAAAAGCTGAACCAAACTCACCCAAAGTCTTGGTCTTCTGAAGAAACCCAAATGAAAACTCTGCAGTGCACCAAAGACCAAAAGCAAAGACTGATATAAACAAAGTCTCAATTTGACTATAAATACAGAGAGAGAGAGAGAGAGAGAGAGAGAGAGAGAGAGAGAGAGGGCTCACAAAACGCAAAAACACACGTAACTAAAAAGTCTCACAGTACTATTCAAACTTTTAAAAATTATTTTGTTACAGTGTTTTTAGCAATAAGTTTTCAGCAAAATAAGTGGTATCCAAACAGACCCTTATTGTAAATCCTATTAACATATAGGAATAAAAATAAAAATCCAAGGGCATCCCTCCTTTCTTTTCTTTTTAAAGTTTTTTATATAAAGATATGGTAAAATTTAAACTTATACCGTTCACTTTACGATGATTGCTCAAATCATCATATTAAAACACTAGTTGGTTTTTGGTATTAATAGGGTTTTGAACTTAAATCTCTAATTTAACGACAATAAACTTTACTAGTCGAACTAACTGGAGCACACGCATCCCCTCTTTTAAGTCCCTTAATAGTTCTACACTTGACTAGCAAGTAATTAAAAAAAAAAACAAAAAACAAAATACTCAATCTCATTAAGAGCCTTCCAATTTATATTTCAACAATTACAGTATGTTTAGTATATGATTTTGCCCCCTTTTATACTCGAGTTACTTTATAAGGGAAAACTGTGATAGGTATGGCATCATATCTTTTTTTTTTTTCCTTTTTTTTTTTTAATAATAATAATTTGATATTTGATGAAGGGGACATTTGAAAAAATAATAATTTAATGATTTTTTTAGGAGAATAATAATTTAATAATTGGTAGAGGGATATTTGAATTTTAAATGTTTCCGTTATAAATATATGCAAGTTTATATATATATACTTCATGATAATTGTTCTTTATCATTAGGCCAATATGCCAATTGGTTATTGGTGTATCGCGTCAAAGGTGCACGATGGTTGGTGAATAATTATTGGTAAGTAAAAAAGTTATGTTAGTTGTGAGAGCCATATGAGAACTTGTAAAAATTAGCCACATTAACAATTTATAAAAATATTACAAAATAGTTTGTGATTGTAACATTACTCTTGACGACAATAAACTTTACCGATTTAGCTGTCACTTAGTATCATTTCTAAATCATGCACAATATTGTCTTTTCATTTCAAGAAGTGGAAGAAGCAGGAGTGCTCTAGGTATAAACATAATATTCTAAAAAATATATACCAAAATTTTAAATTTTTTATTCTAATAAAAATATACCAAAATTTAAAATTTTGTTAGATTTTTTTTTTTTTTTTTCTCTGGTCGGAGATCCTCTAAATTTTATCCGTTTAATATATTTATCTGTTCTTCTGGAGGAGTACAATAGAGTAGGGACTTCAGAGAGAGAAGAGTGAAGAAAGAAGAGAGTGAGAGAGTACTTGTCGTTCTGTTCTGAGGACAAGTACTCTCCGATTGCACAAAATCAAAAACTTGGCGTCTCAAACGCTTTCCTAATCCAAATTACTCTGAAGACTTGTTCTGCTATAGATTACTACGCTTTCTTCCATATAATCAATCGAATGTGACCTCTCCTTCTTCGCCAACTATTCTCACTACCGTTCTTCTCTATGCCTCTCTCTCATTTTCATCTTCTAGATTAACATCATCTCCTACAGCCTTTTTCATCGCCATTAATCCAATCAAAATCACTTTTTTCCATCTGGGTTTTTAATTTTAGCTTCTGGGTTTTCTTGTTCTTCTTCCATTGGCAGTTTGCACATATATATATTTCTTTGTGTGTGTCTCTCTCACATGGCTGCAGCCTCGTCTGTTACATCTCCGCTGTGCACGTGGCTTGGGGCTGCTTGCATGTCGGTCACGTGCGGAGGGGACCAATCCACGTGCCCTTCCATGTTGGGTTCCTCCTCGTACATGCACAAGAACAAGCGACTCTTTGGCAGCAAATGGGGTCGGAGGAAGAGGGTGTTCTTGTCTAAATGTAGCTCCGAATTGCAGAGCCAGAGGGACTTGATTTCCTCTCTCTGTGGATCCAGCTTTCAGGGCCGCACGACTTCTTGCCTCGCTTTCGAGCCTCGCAATCAGTACTATGCCTCCAACGCTTCCTTTTCCTCTCTCTTCGGATCCAGCAATGTTCGTGTTCCTTCAAATCGGAGACACACCCGTTTCAATCGAGCCGTCCATTCAGGTACTCCTCATTCCTCATTAACTTCTCCTTTTTTTTTTTCTTAACTAAACATTGATTCTTCTCTCTGTTTTTTTCTTTATTTATGGAATTCTTTGTATTACTTTTATGCCAAAGCTATAGGAAAGTGGGGAATAGATACTAACAGGGTTTTATATTTTATATTTTTCCCCTTCTTTTTGGGTGAGAACTAATTTCACCAAATGAGGTTCATCCATGTACAGCTTTTTGCAGTTGGATTGATATGCCTGGACTTAGGATTGGGAATTTTGCATAACTTAGGTTGTTTCTAGTTTATGTTATGTGGCCATCTTTCAGATTTTATGTCTTACAAGTAATCTGAAGAAAATTAAGATCAGGCCATTTCTTGGTGTATCATGTGCATGAAATGGAAGTTCTAGCGCTGCAAAGTACAGGAGCATTGTGGCTGTTCATTCTTTTATTCATAGTATAATGCAGCTGTGTGTGTGTCTGTTGAATGGGTTGGTTACTTGAGTCTGGTACACTGACCTTGATTTTAATATATTGTCATCAATAGACTTATGATTATTAGATTTTGGGCCTTGCTAGCGTCTTCTGACTTTTATTGGTTTAGTGGTGTCAATGTTGCAGGCTTGAGGCAGTCCTATCAATTCAAACCCTAATGTTGATGCTTATTCTTTGGCATGACTCTTATTTGATAAAGCATTAAAATAGAAAAGTTTTGCTGATGTACTAACTACTGCACATTTATCAATACTCTAGGGGAAGCCATGGCTGTTGCTGTGCAACCTTCCAAGGAAGTCGCAACAAAAAAGAAACCAGTCACAAAGCAAAGGCGAGTAGTTGTGACAGGGATGGGTGTGGTGACCCCACTTGGTCATGATCCAGATGTCTTCTACAATAATTTGCTTGAGGGTGTCAGTGGCATAAGTGAGATAGAGGCTTTTGATTGTGCCCAATTTCCAACGGTAAACCATATTTAAGATTTCTCTTCTTCTGGTGCTTGCTCTGCAGTTTATTCTTAGCATTCTTACTGTTCTTTTTCTCCAGAGAATTGCTGGAGAGATCAAGTCTTTTTCAACTGATGGATGGGTTGCGCCAAAACTTTCCATGAGGATGGACAAATTTATGCTTTACATGCTTACTGCTGGGAAAAAAGCCTTGGCAGATGGTGGAATTACAGAAGATGTAATGAATGAATTAGATAAAGCGAGATGTGGAGTTTTGATTGGCTCAGCAATTGGTGGCATGAAGGTAACATCAAGCCTTCAACAGTTTGATATACAGTATATAATGAGAATGGAACATGGTTGAAAATATTAAGTTAACCAGAGCTTATACTGGCTGATATTCAATTTGATTGATAACAAGAGCTTTATGAAATCTGTAAGTTGTTGTCACGTCTGCTGCCTTTGTGGTTTCCTAATGCAGTGGAACTTGCAACTTAAAGTCAAGTTCTGATTTTTGCCACATGCCTTAGAGTTGGAATAATGAATGTTTTCAAGCTAGTCTTCTGTCTCTCTAGCTGTAATGGTTTTTGGCAGGAAGTGGAATCCGAAGTATAAAGCCCTAGATGAAACTACGTGACCTGCAGATAGGATGAGAAAGCATATTAATTCTGAAATTTATTAACAATTGTAACTGACTACTTTGTTCTTGTGTTTTGTGTTGTGAACAGGTTTTTAATGATGCGATTGAAGCCCTAAGGATCTCATACAAGAAGATGAATCCTTTCTGCATACCATTTGCAACTACAAATATGGGTTCTGCCATGCTTGCAATGGATCTGGTCAACTTACTATTTTTCAACTTTGTGATACACCTTGATGGGTTTTGTAAGTTGGGACTTAAACCTTTTAACAGCTCATTTGTTTATTCATGAGTCGGATGTTTCCAGGTGAGTACTGCACAAACAGTGTTTTGATCCGAACCACATTCCACACATCTGTACATATCCATATCCATATCCATCTCTCTCTGCTCTTTCTTCTCAAAGCTACACTTACACTCACGTATTGAGAAAGGGTGGCACTGGGTATGGAATGCCTAGATACACAGTTTTCAGTTTAGAGACACAGATATAAAGTACTAGACACAAAATCATCTTTGGCCCAGTTACTTGAATACTTCAACCAAATTATTTTTCCAAGGCTGAAAAAACAAATTATTTTTCACCAAAAAAGACAGTGAATTTGTGCATGAAATCCTTATCCTTCTTTTTGTCATCAGATTAAGACACTAATCGGTTTCAAATCTCTTATTCAACTATTAAAGATTTTACCAATTGAGCTAATTAAAAACCTTATCACAGTGTAATTGGTTTTTTAATAGAAATGTAAACCAAGTTACTTAAAAAAGGGAAATCTACATTGAGTTGACAAGGCCACTTATTTAATTTCAATGATTTCTTGGTGGAAGCTTCACTTGTGATGCTTATCACATGACTGAACCACATCCTGATGGTAACATGCCTTCCCTTTGGTACTTAAATTTCAACCCTTGAAAAGATTGCATTTCTTTAATAGTTTTTCTTGAGGGAGCATGTACAGTGGACTTATTTCCTGCATCTATTCTACTCTTCCTGAGTTCTTTTCTGTCATAATAATTTTTAAACTAATTTATATGATACTGTACCTATACTGTGTTGCTACTAACTACCTCATAAAGTGAGTTGTAGTTCACCAAATTGACCACCTGAATTGCTGCTTTATGTCCACAATCTTAATAGCAAAGGTTGTGGCACAGAAAGACAATAAAACCTGAAAATCAGTGGCATAATTGTCAAAACTCCACTAAGCTATACTCTCTGGTAGACTGGCACCATATCCCCTGTTAATACATCCAGGATTGCACTGAATTCTTCTTTTACTCATGCATGGCTCACCAATTTAACAGTGATATTTGCTTTTATCTAAGTAGAATACCTTCTTAATTGGTTACCATTTTGTTAAATATTTTGGGCAAGGAACCATACGCAAATCCTGACTTCATCAACACTTTTGTACCTTGTATCCTTCCATAAAATTGGGTGCTAAAATTCTTAACTAATATCCCTCCAAAAATAGGTGCTGGCGTTATCCTTTGCGTAGAAAAGGCATTAGCTCAGTCTGGGGTATCTAGGGAAGATGTGAATTACATAAATGCACATGCTACATCCACACCAGCTGGAGACCTAAAAGAGTATCAAGCACTTCTTCAATGTTTTGGCCAGAATCCTGAGGTAACTGGCATTCATAATGTTTGTTCTTTATGCCATTTATGATGAAACCATATTTCAAATACTTAGTAGGATTACCGTATTCTGATACCTGATAATATCTGCTTTCTACAGTTAAGAGTGAATTCTACAAAATCTATGATTGGTCACCTATTAGGAGCAGCTGGTGCGGTGGAAGCTGTTGCAGCGATACAGGTAAACAATTTATGTCTTGATATGAGTGAGTTTAGAAATTCAGGAAATATAATCTTTGGCTAAATTTCAATTGCACCCTCTAACTTTGACCAAAATTCAATTTAGTCCTCTAACCATAATTCCATTCAATCAAGTCTAGAACTTTCAAGTTTATTCAATTTAGACCTCCCGCGTTTGAAACACCAAAATGTGTTAATTGTGTATTACAAGTTTCTTAGCATGGAAATGTTTGTTTATCTTTGAAGTTTGAAGGTAAATTGTATTTTCTCAAATATGAGTTTGTTCAATTTTGGTTCCTCAATTTTTATACATCCCATTTTGACTAATACAATTTTAAAAGGAAAATTAGATTCCTCTAATTATTTTTATTTTTGAGAATTTTTTTTTTTCTACGTTACTAATTGTTGAGGAGGCACCACATCTTTAACTTTAAGGGACTGAATCAAATAACCATTCAAGTGACCAAAATCAAACAAATCCTATAATATTTAAATAAACCAAAATTTAATTTACCAAAAATAATAGGATGAATATATATATATATATATATATATATTCTTAAATTCAGGATCAAATCTAACCTTTTTAATTTTGAAGGACCAAAATTTTCAACTTATATCAAATATCAAGGATAAAAATGCAATATATCTAAGTTGTAAAAATAGTTCAATCTTATTCTTTTCTCTACTTGTTGTCGAAAGTAATTGTTAAAATCAAAACAAATTGTGTTTTCTTTGAACTCCTTGGTCTAGTATAACTGTATAAGTAAGGATCAAAGTGAATTATATGTCGAATTACTCAACTTATAAAGACATTTCACATAAATTGTTTGAATTTTAAAAAGAAAGTGGGGAAAAATAATACAAGTATTTTATAGTTTTTTAAACTTCAAGGATTAAGTTGGCATCTCCTGTTTAAACTTCAATTATATTCATAAGTTAGAAATTCAATCCTCTCTCTCTCTCAAACTTCAAACTTCCCATTTATTCTTAATTGAGTTAGAATAAAGGGTTCATCGAGAGGGAATTCCTACTCCAAAATTTTCAAAACTCAATTTGCATAGTCTTCTGACTCTTCTTCCATATCTTCTCTATTCCAAATTAAAATTTGAATATTGACCAATCAACTCTAATGGAATTCATGAATCTTTTAAAATGCCTCGTTCACTCTTGTGGAATTAATCAAAGTTAGTTGAAGTTGGTCAAAATCGATCAAATGAGTTTATTATCTAGGGGAAAAAGAAAAAAGATCAATTTCCTCCATTGGAAACCATTTTCAGAGATAACAAATTTTAATTTGGAAAAATTATTTTCTACTATTTTTTTAAAATATCATGAAACCAACTATACGAAATAGGAAGAAAAAGTTATAACAAAAGAAAAATGGAAAGCATTGAGTTATTATCAATTTCTTATAATTAAGTTATGACAAAAGAATTGGCCTTTTGGGCTAGTTTGGATTGAGGGAGAATAGTGCAATTTTTGGCCAACTCTACTTTATTTTTCGTCTCTCTCCCTCAATTTAAACTGACCATTCATTGGCTTGTATAAGTCTCTTTGCTTGTGTAAGTAACCACTGATCCTTTATAAAAATTAGTTGTCTATTGGACCAAAACGATAGACCCCTCTTTTAAATGCCCTATAGACCAATGGTAAGGTGGATAGAACTCGGAACCTCCATGGACAAGTGAAGTGATATTGTGTAATTAGCTCAATAAATTCTCAAATTTGATATGAAAGAAAAATTACATGTCTTAACTTTTAAATTAAAAAAAAAAAAAAATTTGTAACATAAAACTAACATAATTTATTACACTCTTTTTTGTGTGTGTGTACAGTGAGTGTGTAATAAGGAGCATATAATTCTAGGACCACACCCTTTATCATACATATTTTCACAACTATCCTATGTGGCAGACTATGATTAGCTATTTATCACTTCCACATTTTTTTTTTCACATCACAGTGGCAAAAGAGTAATGTGATAGACAAAATTTTTTACAAACTCTTATGTGGGCCACTGATATCATTTTTTTTTTTTTTTAATAAAATTTTTCAATCAAGTACTAATCACATCAGCAATTTTCAAAGCATTTTTGTGACGAAATTGCGGTGAAAAGGACTTAGTCTCAGATTTTTGGGTAAATGCTATTTTTGTCCCTAAATTTTGCCAAAAGTTTGTTTTTCATCCCTAAACTTTAAGAAGTTCATTTTTTGTCCCAAAACTATTAAAAAGTTTATATTTTGTCTCTAAACTATTGAATTTTTTTAATTTATGTTCTTAAATTTTACCAAAAGTTTGTTTTTCATCCCTAAACAGAACTATTGAAAAAAAAAGGTTCGTTTCTCATCCTTATTTTTGTCTCTAAACTATTGAAAAAATTCTTTACAAAATTTAGGATGAATTTTTATTATTATAAAAGTTTAGGGATGAAAAACAAACTTTTAACAAAATTTAGGGATAAAAATAGTATTTTATCTTAAATATTTTACTAAAAATATTAAAAAAAAAGGAAAGAGAAAAAGAAAGTGAGAGACGGAGACCTTTACTTCAACTTCAACAAATGAAACAGGTGGGGAAAATGTAAACGTTGGGTTGGGACTCACATAACTGAAAGCTCCAATGTTCAAGTGTTGTACCCTTTTCTTTTCTTTTCTTTTTTCATGTTTAGTTGAGGATGCAAATGGATCAAAGTCATGGGGTCGAGGTGATCGCACCAAAACGGCATCTTGTCTTCGCCTACTACCTCAGTGGTCACGGCTTCGGCCATGCCACTCGTGCCGTCGAGGTGAACTTTTTCTTCTGTTTTATATCTTTTTCACTCTTTTACTTAAAAATCTTTAAACCCATTGTTTTTTTTTTCACTGATTGTAAGGCTCCATGTTAATCTAGTCATTCTGTTAGTTATAAGTGGAAAATGCAAGCAAACATAGGATAAGAAAATGAAGAAACTTTTTTAAAGTCATAGGGATGAGTGAGAGACTGAGAGTTGCTCAAGATGGTTTGGTAATTTATCTTGGTATTAGAGCCTGGTGGGATGACAAGTGTCTTTTACCAAAAGAAAGCGACAGATTGTGGGTTCAAGTCCAAAAATACCCTTTTCAAAAAAAATTGGTGTAAGGCTGCTTACTATGACCATGACCTCTCCTAAGTGGGAGATATCAAGTAAGAAATTCCCACTTTTTGGGTTCCACTTAATAAGGAGAGTTTAGGTTGATACGTGAAAGGGGAGTGCTAGATTAAATGGCTAAATTCATAATTTCTTAATAGTTTAAGCTTTTGAGACAATTGGTAATATCATCAAATTTAAATCAAGGGAACAAAAAGAGTAAGAAAAAAAAATCTAAAATAACATTAGCAGAAGTAGTGAAAAGGATAATGAAGTAATTGAGATTTGAGAGTATGATTTTGGACAAGACAGAATGGCACAGAAGTATACATGTGGCCAATTACAATTACTCTGTTGAGGATTCATGGCCGAT
>JARYZH020001529.1:0-26754 GCA_030021035.2 Notholithocarpus densiflorus | reverse complement strand
TGCAAAAGTAGCTTCTTATGCCCGAAACTACGTTGAGAAACTTAAAGGTAGCTGCAAACTTGTGCATTCAGGAGGTCCTTATGGTGAGAACCTAGCATGGGGTAGCCGTGACCTTTCGGGCACAGCCGCTGTGAACATGTGGGTAGCAGAGAAGCCCAAGTATGACTACAACTCTAATTCATGTGTTGGTGGTGAGTGCCGCCACTATACACAGGTGGTTTGGAGCAACTCAGTGCGTTTGGGGTGTGCCAAAGTTCGATGCAACAATGGTGCCACCATCATCAGTTGCAACTATGACCCTCCAGGCAACTATGTCAATCAGCGTCCCTATCTAAGAGTTATTCAAGAACCTCTAGGCATCTATAATGTTTAGGGTACTTTTTTGTTTTTGTTTTTTCTGGTTTTGCTTCCCCCCCCCCCCCCCCCCCTAAATAATAAGTGGTGGATATGATCCAAGTTGTTCCCATGTTGAGAACTGGGTAATGACTCTTGGGTGCGTTTAAAGAACAGCTAAATTATTTTAAAAACCATGTCATGCATTATGATATAATAAAAATGGGACATAAACTTATTACTGCTCTTGATCAATGAATACTTTTGTTGTAGCAAGCTTATTTGTGGTGTTATACAGATGGGAATTACTACTAATAATAATTGGATTTATTGAGAAGGTTTTTTTTTTTTTTTCGTTCTCTTTCTTGAGTGGCATTCTAACCACACCCCATGACTATCATAATTATATAGCTTCATCTAGTTCGATCTAGCTGAATCTGAATATATAAGGAATGTGGTAGTCATGATTTAGTAAATAAATGGCAATATGTTTCGAATATGTTTCTCTCCTTAGTTGTCCGCATTAACTTCTTTTGTATTTGTTTTTGTTTTTCCTCAAACATGGAACGTTTGGCAGAAAATATTGTCCAGATGGGGTTAAATCTCGGAAAATCAACAAGAAAAACTAATGCATATATTGCGTGCCACATATATTGATACAAATTGTCTGATCACCTGAGCTCCAAACCTATTTTTTATCTCCTCCCTCATGTCACCTGGGGTGTTACTGCTAAAAAACAAGGAAGTCTTCGCCCGATTCAGTTATTGCCCTGAAGCTTTCTCATAAACCTGTAGAATTCGTTGTAAAGCCAAACACTCCTGAATGGAAGCCTTGCAGAAAATCAGACTGTCATCAGCAAAAAACAGATGTGATAATTTAGGACCACCTCTACACACCACAATACCACCCATATCACCACTGGCAACTACAGATTTTATCAAGGCAGAAATACCTTCGGCACATAAAAGAAATAAATAGGGCGATAAAGGATCTCCTTGCCTGAGCCCTCTACTAGGTACAATGTGGCCCTTAGGCTTCCCATTAATTCTGACAGAGTAAGTGACTGAAGTAACACACTTCATTACAAGCTCCCTCCATTTATTTGCAAAACCCAATTTCTCCATAATTTTCTCCAGGCATACCCACTCCACTCTATCGTAGGCATTACTCATATCTAACTTCAGAGCCATTTCACCTGTTTTCCCCATCCTTTTTTGACTGGTGTGGTGCATCGTTTCAAAAGCAACCAAAATATTATCAGTGATAAGCCTTCCATGCACAAACGCACTCTAAGTATCAGTAATAATCTGCAGTAAGATCTTCTTCAACCTGTTTGTAATACTTTTTGATGCAATTTTATATACCACATTACATAAACTTATAGGCCTGTAATCAATAATTCTCATAGGCTCTTTACATTTAGGAATAAGCACAATATGGGTGTCATGAAAGTTAGGAGGAGAGATACCTGCATTTAGGAAGTCAAGGACAATTTTTGTCACCACATCACCTATGGTGGACCAGAAGTGCTGAAAAAATAATGGTGGCATCCCATCCGGGCCTGGCACTTTAAGCAGGTACATTTGTTTCAATGCCTGTCGGACTTCATTAGCAATGAAATCTTGTGTCAAAACCGTATTCATGTGTGAAGTCACCCTCGGGTTCACAGCCTGAAGAAGCTCATCAAAGTTCGTACGGTTACTAGAAGTGAAGAGAGCCTGATAATAATTCACCATAATTTCTTCCACCTTGGATTCATCCTCCTGCCAAACCTCCCTAGAATCTAGCAAGCTTGAAATAAAATTTTTACTATGGCGAGCAAAGGCCTTTGCATGGAAAAACCGAGTGTTCCTATCACCGGACTGCATCCAATTTATTCTAGAGCGCTGTTTCCACATGGCATCTTCCTTCTCCAACCAAATATTCAGATAAATCCTAGTGCTTCTCAAATCCCGTATGATTGTTAGAGAAGATGGCTGAAGTTCCAACCATTCAAGACGCTTCTGCAAATCAGCAATGGTTCTCCCCACATGACCGAATTCAATTCTATTCCACCTATATCCAATCTGATTTGACAAGCCTCAAGACATTTGCCCAACACATCCGAAGAAGCCCCCCTTAAACCATCACACCAAGCTTCTTGGACAATCCCCTCACACCTTGGCTCTTTAAGCCACATAGACTCGAAGCGAAACAACTTACCAGCCCTCCTATTTCTCAGCCTAAGCACCAACCGGAGAGACAATAGGGAATGATTTGAAGCCGAGGAAGATAAATGGAAAAGTTTAGCTGAAGGAAAATGATTCAGCCAATCCGAGGTCACAAGAGCTCTGTCCAACCTCTCCCTAATCTGGGAACCATCAGATTTTTGATACAACCATGTAAACCTTGGCCCCACAAAACCAATATCCCTTAAACTACACCAATTAATTGTCTCAACGAAATTATCCATCTGCGGCCTATGTCTATCACTGCTCCCCTCCTTCTCCAACATACCCATGATCTCATTAAAGTCTCCAATCACCAACCAAGGTAAAGAAGAGGTACCCCGTAGGTGTTTAAGTTTCACCCATGATTCTGGCCTTTTTGCTGTGTCTGGATCGCCATAGAACCCCGTCAAGTGCCACCATCCAACCTCACTCCCCCCATCCACAAGTGCATCAATATGGTTGGGAAAGAAAGTCTGAACATCCAATCTAACCCCCTCCTTCCAATACATTGCCAAACCACCACTCTTGCCTCTACTTGGAACCATCAATCCATGCTTAAATTTACATCTATCCCGGACCATAACCATCCCCTCTAAATCCGACTTCATTTCCATAAGGAAAACGATTGTGGGCTTTTCTTGGAAAACCAATTTCTCCAAGGCTTTAACTGTCCGAGGGTTCCCAAGCCCCCGGCAGTTCCAACTTAAAACACTTATTGGACCCGACGGGGTTGCCCAGCAACCTCCGCCAATACTAAAGATGCATCCACACAAGATTCAATAGCCTCAGACCCAAGCTCGAACTTAGACTTCTTCTTATGCTCCTCCCTATCCACCCCATCTTTTTAAGTTTCAGGCCTACCACAAACTCTCTAATAGTCTCACAACCATCTATCATAGCTCCACTGGTAGGGGCTGACCCCCTTACCACCTTTGGCCTCTTCACATTGGCTGCAACACTTTTGGGCCTCCCTTTTCTTCTCCCCCTCCCCCCAACTCCTACACTCCCAGCCATACCCATACTGAATTGAATATCATCTACAGGAGGTTCCTGAGTAGATGAAATTTGCCCTTGAACCACCAGACTCGAATCATGTAAAACCTCAATTACCAGATTGCCAACAGGAAGCAAACCTCCCTCCATGACCACAGTAGGCGGACAAACAGTAAGGTCCAAATGTACAACCTTATGAACCTTATGAATAGACTTATCAATCTCCTGAATAAGCTCTTCAAATTCTGGGCGAGTTTGATTTACGAAAGTGTTGACAAAACCAACTGCCGGCGCTGGCCCAATCACCTCAAACTCCATCGTGTTCTCCCCATCTGAACCTGAAAGCACATTACATGGATCTAAGTCATCACCCAATGAACCTCTGTCCTTCTCCAATGTTCGTCGCTGCACGACCTCATACCTTGGTACTGTCACAGACGTTTTCTTAGCTGGATTAAACTGGGCTGCTCTAAGCCACGCACCAAATTGCTGGACCTCTAGAGACCATGTAATGGTGCTCTGTATTCTTACTCAATAATCCTTATCAACATAAGACATCAATCCACACCAATAACACAGATTCGGAAGACACTCATATTTAAATGCAATCCACCCATCAGAATCTTGATTCCACGTAACACAACGACCTCTGCACAAAGGTTTTGAAATATCCACAGCCACCCGAACTCTCATGAAGTTACAGCCTTTCATCTCACTAGGATCTCTAGGATCAAAAACAATACCAATACTTTCACCCAAACTCCGTGCTGTCTCAATATTCTGCAACGAATGAGGTAAATTATGGAGTTGAATCCAGAACACGACGGTATCGAACTCCAACGTCTGAACCGGAATAGAACCATCATACCGTTCCAAAACCACCAAGTGCCTATTGAAAGACCATGGTTCCCCCAAAAGCACCTTCTCCACATTTGCCTCTAATTCAAAATCAAACAGAACAATGTTATTCCCCGCATCACTGACCTTAAACTCCCTGCGAGTGCACCATAGAAGGCAGAAAGTCCGAGCCACTGCTTCAATATTCACTGAAAGCCTCGTAAAAAATTTAGCCACCAAAACAAACCTACCTTCCCTCTTATTCTTCGTTAAATCCAGATTTTAGCCTTCCTCTTCAGTCAAAGACAGTCTTTTCCAACTCTGCGTAATCTCCTCCATACTGCATAAACAAAACACTCCTAAACCCCTACGAGAAACAACCACAAAGCCCTAATAGCAATGACGTTACTATAGGGGACGTATCGTCCTTCACAAAGAAGGGAACTATATGCTATGGCAAGGAATAGAGAGAATCCTAACCCTACCGAGAACTAGGCTTGGACGTAAGTTCTATTGTTTCATATTGATACAAATTGTAATCCCGAATTTTACCAAAAATTCAATTTAATCATGTAATTTTTTATTTATTCAATATATTCCTACAAGTTTGGTTCATTTTCAATGTGGTCCTTCCATCTACTTTCGTGAGAGGTTTTGCCGTTAAGTTTCCCAAAAGGATATAGTTTTGATGTTTTCGAATTTAAAAAATGATGTCATTTTTAGGACATATAATGGAATAATATGACACAATATGATATATATATATATATATATATATCCAAATATCTCTAAGTATTTGACTATTACCTCGGATGTATGTAACCCTCCTTCCCTCTATTACAGACTACACACTATTACAAATATAAATCCCTTGGTGGTGGCTTGAAGATGGTTCAAGAGGTTTTGAACCTAGAATCTTATAGATATCATGAGGTCTTAGGAATCACTTAGCTAATCATTGACAACTACAACTTTTAGTAAAATGAAAATATTCCTTTTACTTGAGTAATTATGCATTGCTTGTATTAGAGATATATTAGACATACTAGTCCAATGTAATAGGCTCAAACCCATTCCTACTTGTACTAGTAGTCTAGGATTTAGTCGCCTACATATACTCATGTTAGGGTTCATTATAACACAGGTTATTGTATTACACTCTTGCATAATAAAGATGTAACCCTTAAGGGATTACTCCATAGATGTAGGCCGACAAGGCTGAACTATGTAACCCTCGTGTTCTCTGTGTTCCTATTCTATACTTTCCATTTCGCATTCACTCTAGCATATACAACAAGGTATAACAAATTGCGTTGCTAATATATTTAACAGGACTGTGGGCTTTAGGCCCACCTTATTTGCTTGTATAGCACACATACTTGTACTACACACTCTGCCTCCTATATAGAGGCACTCATATATATTTTATTCTCTAAGAAACACAATACTATTCATTCAGTATTTAACATGGCTTTAGAGAGGGAAAATTCCTGACCTATCACAAGTTGACACATCATACTACTAAGTCCACAAAATACAACCAATTACAAAACTCCATGTATTGTTGCTAGGTTTTGCTATCACTACTCAGAAACCAACAGAAATTTGCCAAGTGTCATGCAAAAACCAATCACACATCAGTGCATGTAAGCGATGACATATGCAGTCCAGCACGTGTAAGCAATGACATATGCAACCTAGCGCGTGTAAGCGATGACATTAGCAGACCAATCAGGTTGTGACATGTGTCACCAATCAGATTCCACCACGTGTCGCTCACCTACCCCTAAACTCCTATAAATAGAAGTCTTCTTAAGGTATTTAAGGAGGGAAAAAAAAGCCATCTAGAGCACAAGCAGCATCAGAGAAGATTCAGAAGCACTCAGAAGTATAGAAGCTCTGTAGGAATCAAGCCTTAAAGCCTTCAAGAACTTCAAGAATTTCAACCTCAAAATCGAAGAACATTCAAAGCAAAATCATCCAAACTATCTGCCTAGATCCTAACGTTTGCTGGAATCAAGCTCAAAAGCCTCTAGAAACCTTAACAAACCATAAATCAATGAAGTTCTATGGATTCAAGCCTCTAAAGGATCGAAGAACTTCCACCACAAACCTTCAAAGAAGAAGAACGCACGAAGAACACGAAGAACGCGAAGAACAAAGAATTTCTAACAAGCTCATAGCCAGAGATTCATTGTAATTCCTTTCAAAGATCTTTGATCCATTCCTCAACCAAATTGAAGGATATTTTGTGTTCGAGTCAAAATCACATTACCACAATTCCAATCAATAAGTCTTGTAAGGAGATCGAATCAGAGGATCACTCTTTTGTAATTTCAGAAAATTGTATCACACATTCATCAAAACAAATTCGTATTTGTGAAACTATTTTACTTGTTTGATTTATTTCAAACTAGAAATTTAGTCGTCTACAAATTCTAGCACGCCCGGTGGGACCTCTCTGCCTCTCATCTCTTTCTCCTTTAAAATAAACGAAATTCGACATCATTTTGCTACCAACTTCAATGGCCACTAGCAAGAATGTCCGAAAATCAGTGGTTGATGCTTCCAGTGCTGATGATTATATCAGCCCAATCACTCGTAGTCGATCCAAAGCTCTTGATCGACTTCAACCCCAATCAACCAAAGAAGGTAGGAAAGCTACCACTAAGGATTCATCTATCTAGAAAGATTTGGAGATCAATAATGAATCATTCCCAACAAAGACCTTTTCTATCAACTCTTCACCCGTGATGAGAAACTTAAGGAATAAAGTACCTTTAACTCATTTTGTTTCATCATTTTCTCCATCATATCTAGAGGTCATGCCAGTGATGATGACCAACACCTCTACCATGGAAGAAAAGACGGCTGAAATGGAACAAATGGTCATCCTTCTCACAAAAGCACTTGAAGATAAGGATGTCAAAATTGCAACCCTGATGATCAAACTGGAGTTACAAGATTCGGGTGAATCAAGTCTTGACCATGAGCACCCACCTGGCTTTACCTTAAAAGGAGAAAACCTCAGGGTTGATAAAGGAAAAAGAGGTGAAGGCACTTCTCAACATGAACATTCCACCTCAATGGCCTCAATATATGTTCAACAACTGCAAGACAGGATAACAAATACCATTCGAGCACAGTATAGGGGTTCTTCTACTAGTTCCCTCATATATTCAAAACCCTACACAAAGCGTATCAACAACATGAGAATGCCAAATGGATACCAACCTCCTAAGTTCCTACAATTTGATGGGAAGGGCAATCCAAAACAACACATTGCCCACTTCGTAGAGGCTTATGAGAATGCATGAACTCAAGGAAGCCTCCTTGTAAAACAATTTGTCCATTCACTTAAGGGAAATGCGTTTGATTGGCACATTGATTTGCAATCTGAATCAATCGACAATTGAGAACAACTCGAAAGGGAGTTTCTTAACCGATTGTATAACACACGTCGCACGGTAGGCATGATGGAGCTTACTAATGCCAAGCAATGGAAGGATGAGCCTGTTGTTGATTATATCAATCGGTGGCATTCTTTGAGTTTAGATTGTAAAGACAGACTTTCTGAAATCTCGGCTGTGAAGATGTGCATCCAAGGCATGCATTGGGGACTTCTTTACATCCTTCAAGAGATAAAACCCCAAACATTTGAAGAGTTAGCAACTCGTGCACACGACATAGAATTAAGTATCTCTAGCCATGGAAATACGAAACCTCCTGTACCTAAGGAAAGGAAAGAAAGACGGGAAATAAGGAAAAATGACAAGAATACGAAAAGTAATATCAAAGACTCAATGAATATCAACCCTGCTCCAGTCAAAATTTCAACAAGAAATGCGAAGGCTAATGAGAAGAGGCCCGAGGGAGGCCAACAGCATGAGACGCGTCGCTCATCACTTAAGGAATGGGAACAAAATGTGTATCCTTTTCTAGATGCTGATATGCCCGAAATGCTAGAACAACTGCTCAAGTTGAAATTAATTGAATTGCCAGAATGCAAACGACCAGAAGAGATAGGAAAAGTGTTATGATTAGTGCCCTTAAATCCTATTGTATGATGCTATGTATGATATTATGTATGACTTAATATTGTGATTAATAAAGTTGTTTTAATATTATTTGAAATAATGGTAACATGAATATTCGGACATTATCATATAGTCCATGAGATGCATAGTATGTAATTTATGTGATTAAGTCACAGAAGATATAAGTCACAAGTTCCTTATAAACTCAGAATTTTAGTTTGTAGTCGGTGATGAAATTGGGCATTTCATCTGCAAAGACTATAACATATCAACTAAGATGATTTGTCTTAATCATGGAAGTGAAAACTTCTAGTTGATGTGTTGATATGTTTTAAGAGTTAAAACATATTGAACTGGACCGCTGTGAGATTTATTATTCTCCTAACGACTATCAAATGAATAATAAATCTCACGACTTATATTTACATGAACTCTTAATCCTGAGAGAATAATGGACCTGATCATTGAATGTAGGTTGCTTTGATATATCAGGAGTGAGATCTAAAATAACGGTCAAAACCTCAGTATGTTGGGCAGCCACATTTAATGTTGATGGAACATATATTCTCAAGAATGAATTCATAGTCTCTTAACAGAGATATAAAATATTCCCTTGAGATAAGTTTAATGGGTTCGGTTATTCAGAGTGTTAGGCCTAACCACTTTAGTAAGGAATTACTAAAGTATATATATTTATGAAATTGAATTTCATAAATATATGGTGAATAACTTAAAATGATTAAACTAGGTACTCAAGGATTAAGATATAATGATCTACAAAGTGGTAGTCTTCATTCATGATTTTGTATTACTATGAATATTTTATGAAGGGGTTGCATGTACAATAAATTCTTGAGATATAATTTATTAATAAGGCCTAGAGTGCAATTATATTATATAGTGGTATTAAATATAATTAATGGTAACTTTGGACTTGTCAAGAGTTGACAGAAAAGCCCAAGACCCATTGGAGCTAGAGTCTTATTTATTCCCTTTTGGTCCCACTCCAAGCCACACACTAAAGCCCAATTGGAAAGGCCCAAAAGGCTAGCCCAATTAGATAATCAGTTATGTGGAGAGAAACATACAGAATTTTTATAAGACATAAAATGGTATGTATGTGGTTGTTGGACAATTTTTATTCTCTCTAGAACATATACATATAACTGATTGAGAGACCACACTTCTTGGGCACAAGTGGAATTAGAGTGAAGATTGAAAGTGTTCTCAAGAACTTCTGATCTTTGGTTTTGAAATTCACCATATCAAGGTACACTCTCTTATTCCTAAATTCTGAAACTTACTTAGTACATGTTATCAATTACGAATGAAGTAGATCCATTAATTTTCCGCTGTGTATATTCATATTTCCAACAAAAAGTTGATGACTCGAACTATTGTAAGTATCATTGCATCATAAGCCATCCAATCCAAAAATGCTTTGTTCTTAAAGAACTCATCATGAAGCTAGCCAAGAAAAGGAAAATCGACTTGGATTTTAATGATGTTACTTAGTCAAACCTTGCAACATTTGCTTGCGGGTTACCTAGTTGCATGTCTCCAACTCCTAAGCAGGGGGCAAATACCATGCTCATCCAGTTTGGTTCTCTAGAACCTGTTCAAGTTCAGATCTTACAAGAAGCATCTTATTATAGCTTAAATGATGATAAAAGATCAACAATGGATGAGGAAGAAGGCTGGACGATGGTTACTTACAGGAGATGGAAAAATAGATGAACATTCCCTCTTCATTTGATCACTCAAGAGTCCAGAAGAGTACAAAACCAGATTCAGCCTCGGTTAAGAGGGAGCGATAAAAGGCAAGAAAGACTGTGAACAAAAATGTATGACGATTTGGCATAAACCCAAAAACCTCAAAATCTCATCACATTGGAAGAATTCTTCCCCAGAAAATTCTTTCAAAATGACTTAGCAGAGGCCATGCATACAATCTCTCATTACGAAATTCATGATGAAAAGGAGAATGTTAACCATGGCAGTCCAAATAAAACTTTGTCATCTTTGAAGGAACTCCAATCTCGAGTCGATGAAGTTGAACCCTTGCAATCCTCCACCTCACCAAAAGAAGTGCTCACCCAAGCTCTTGAAAAGGCAGAGATGTACACCCCTTCTATCAACATGCTTCAACAAACCTAGGAATGTTACGCGTGCTCTCCAGACTTAACCTTCACTGATGAGGATCTGTTGTTAGGCTCTAGGCCCCACAATCGTCCACTTTATGTCTCTGGTTATGCTCGTGAATAAAAGATCGATCGTATTCTCATTGACGGAGGTTCAGCTGTTAATATACTACCAAAAATGACAATGAGACGACTTGGTCTTACTATGGAGGAATTATCACATAGTCGTTTGGTCATTCAAGGTTTTAACCAAGGAGGACAACGCACAATCGACATGATACACTTGGAATTAATCATTGGAGAATTGACAAGCAACGTTTTGTTCCATGTCATTGATGCCAAGACATCCTACAACATGTTGTTAGGACGTCCATCGATCCATGGAAACGAAATAGTGCCATCAACTTTGCATCAATGTTTCAAGTTCCTTCAAAGTGGAATAAAAAAAGTCAATGCTGACCTGAAGCCTTTCGCTGAGACTGAAGCTCACTTTACTGACGTGAAGTTTTATGTAGAAGATGACATTCCAAATGAAGTTCTCCCAGTTGAGATCCCGTCCATGGAAAGCAAGCAAGGTGAAAAGGAGCATGTTAGATTCATCACTAGAAAGGATATTCCTTCCCCAAAGGAAGGTCTAGAATTTGGGAATGATCATTGTAGTGAATCTACCAGTAATTCAGTGAGAGAGAAAATTTTAACGCTTTCCAACAAACCTCCATTCCTCCATTATGTACCATTATCACGCCGTAAGAAAGGACAATCACAATTCGCGGAATGCCTTCAATCTATAGCAGACATGGGAAGGCCTCCTCCAAAGCTCACGATGGAGGATGTAGCATATTGAAAGAAAATCATGCCATGCCTTTAACTTCATCCACAAATCCTTTGCCCTTGAAGCCACTAAATGGATTCGTGAGGTTTTCACAAAGTCTAACAGAGCATGGTATTCTACCAAGTGAATGGATGAAAGAATGGTTTGACCCAAAGGCATATAGGCTGTTAGCCAGAGCAGGTTACGATTTCTCAAAACAAGGCGACCTAGGGCAATTGATTCCAGAAGTCACCGGAGAGAAGGTACATGGCCTTAGCAAATCACAAAGGAGAATGCAGCTTCAAGGGCATGAAATTCCTATCCCAAAGACTGGATTAGGTTATACTCCTGAACAACCAGCTCAGATATGGATCAAGAAAAGAAGCAATGCTTCAAGTTCCCAATACATAACAGTGGAGGTCGGCAAAAGTTTGAATCAAAGAAAAAATCACCCTTCATCGCGCGTCTTAGTGTTTGATCGCATTGAGGCCTCATTGTCACGAATCACAGTGTTCGACAAGTTAAATACAACTTGCTTGATACAAAATTGGGACACTTTTACTTGTAAATCAGCCTTTGATCGACTAGGGGCAACAAAAAGGCCTGTTGATAGTCATTCTTAAAATTCAATGAACTTTGAGGTTCAAGGGGAGAAGAAAGCTAATGATGAGATCCGCAGTAGCATTCCTTCACGCATGAAATGTAACTTTACCCTAGATATCAACATTGAAGGATCGCTCAAAGTCAAAAGGTGAACGATTGTATACACAAGTCAATCACTCGTCTGTAATGAGCAAATTGAAGAGGTATCATCCTCGTTTCATATTACAGTAGAAGAGGATACACTGTCAGATACTGAAGCAACCAATGAAGAGGTCGATGAAGCTCCTCTAGCCTTGGAAGATGAAGGACAGGCCATAGTTGATGAACTTAAAGAGATCGATTTAGGAACTATTGAAGAACCCCGGCCAACTTTCATCAATGCGCTTCTCACTCCTGAAGAAAAAGAAGGGTACCTTAAGCTCCTAGTAGAATATAAAGATGTGTTTGCTTGGACTTACAAGGAAATGCCTAGGCTCAATCCAAGTATTGCTCTACACCATTTGGTAGTAAAGAAGGGCGTATGCCCAGTCAAACAAGCCTAAAGACGCTTTCAGCCAGAGCTTATCCCTCAAATAAAAACCGAGGTCAATAAGCTAATTGAGGCGGGCTTCATTCGTGAAGTATAGTACCCAGAATGGATCGCTAACATTGTCCCTGTCAAAAAGAAGAATGGACAAATCTGGGTGTACGTTGACTTCCATGATTTAAACAATGCATGTCCCAAGGATGATTTTCCATTACCCATTACTGAGGTCATGGTTGACACCACTACTGGTCATGAAGCTTTATCTTTCATGGATGGTTCTTCAGGTTACAACCAAATTCGAATGAATCCTTAGGACGAAGAGCCTACAGCTTTTCGTACTCCTAAGGGAATTTACTGTTACAAAGTGATGCCTTTTGGACTAAAGAACGCTGGTGCTACTTATCAACAGGCCAAGCAGAAGATCTTTGATAATGTACTTCATAAATACGTGGAGTGTTATGTCGATGATCTGGTAGTTAAAACAAAAAAGAGGGAAGACCATCTAGCAGAATTGCAATCCATGTTCAACTGCCTAAGAAAGTATCAGCTTAAAATGAACCCCCACAAATGCGCTTTTGGCATAACATCTGGTAAATTTCTTGGTTTCATTGTGAGGCACCACGGTATTGAAATTGACCAATCAAAAATTGAAGCTATCCAGAAAATGCCAGAGCCCAAGAATCTGCGAAAACTTAGAGGCTTGCAGGGAAAGTTAGCCTACATACGACGATTTATCTCAAACTTGCTTGATCGATGTCAACCTTTCAATAAATTGATGAAGAAGGATGTGCACTTTGAATGGGATGAGGCTTGTAGCAATGCTTTTGCACATCAAAAGATACTTGCTTAATCCTCCAGTTTTAGGTGCTCCTATCCCAGGAAAGCCTTTGGTGCTATACATCACGGCACAAGAAAAGTCTCTAGGTGCTCTTATGGCATAAAAAAATGAAAAGGGGAAAGAAAGAGCCCTTTATTATCTAAGTCGAACTCTTAAAGGGGCTGAATTAAATTATTCTACTATCGAAAAGATGTGTCTCGCTCTTTTCTTTGCCATAGACAAACTGGAGCACTACATGCAGACATATACAGTCCGTTTGACAGCAAAGGCGGACCTAATTAAGTATGTCCTTTCCAGGCTAGTAGTTTCGGGTCATATAGCTCGATGGGCAGTCCTGCTACAACAATATGACCTTGCATAAGGTCCCCAAAATGCTGTCAAAGGACAAGCATTGGCAGATTTCTTAGCTAATCACCCAGTTCCATCTGATTGGGAGTTCTCCGATGATTTCCTGGATGAAGACGCGTTTTACATTGAAGTAATGCCACCATGGATGATGTTTTTCGATGGGGCTGCACGTCGAGAAGGAGCGGGTGCAGGTGTAGTGTTTGTTTCTCCACAATGGCAAATACTTCTATACTCGTTCTCATTAAGCGAACTTTGCTCTAACAACGTAGCCGAATATCAAGCATTGATTATTGGTCTACAAATGGCCATTGAGATGGGTATATCGCAACTTGAGATCTTTGGAGATTCCAAATTGGTTATTAACCAAATCTTGGAGTAGTATGACGTCAAGAAAGAAGACCTTATCCCTTATTGCAAATATGCGAAGAAGTTGCTAGCAAATTTTGAGGCCATCACATTGGAGCATATACTAAGGAAGGAGAATAGACAGGCCGATGCTTTAGCTAATTTGGCTATCGCCTTAGCATTATCCCAAGAAGAGACAACCAAAGTTGCTATTTCCCAAAGGTAGGTGGTACCTCTCGTGATTGAAGAAGAAGAAGAAAAAGAGCAAGCCAACATTATTTCTGTATGCCTTGTTGAAAAAGAAGATTGGCGACAAGTGATCATTGAATACCTTCAACATGGAAGACTCCCGGATGATAAACGCCACAAGACCGAAGTTCAGCGGAGGGCTGCTCGATTCATTTACTATAAGGACACTCTCTTCCGCCGTTCATTTGATAGATTGTTTCTCCGTTGCTTAGGAGAGGAGGAGGCTAAACAAGCCTTAGAGGAGGCTCATTCTAGAATATGCGGCGCACATTAGTTGGGTCATAATTTACACTACAGGATCAAACGAATGGGTTACTATTGGCTACGATGGTGCAAGATTTTGTGGAGTGCGCTAAGAAATGTGAAGCTTTTCAGTATCACGCAAACTTCATCCACTAGCCACCAGAACCTCTACACCCAACTGTAGCTTCTTGGCCTTTTGATGCATAGGGGCTTGACACAATAGGACCATTACCAAAGTCATCCAGTGGCCATTTGTACATCTTGGCCACAACTGATTACTTCTCGAAGTGGGCAGAAGCTGTGCCTCTTAGGGAGGTGAAGAAAGAAACGGTGGTCAATTTCATTCGAACTCACTTAATCTATTAGTATGGTGTCTCTTGTTATATCATAACTAATAATGGAAAATCATTTTACAATAGGCTGATGATAGATCTATGCGAGAAGTTTGGATTTAAACAATACAACTTCTCCATGTACAATGCCCCGACAAATGGAGTAGCTAAAGCATTTAACAAAACACTTGGCAGTTTGTTGAAGAAAGTGGTATCCAAGACAAAGCGAGACTAGCATGAAAGAATCGGAGAAGCATTATGGGCATATCGAACAACATTTCGAATGCCTACTCAAGCGACGCCATATTCTCTTGTCTATGGAGTGGAAGCCATCCTTCCTTTAGAACGCCAAATCCCATCATTACGAATTGCCATTCAAGAAGGATTGACTGAAGAAGAAAATGCTAAGCTCAAATTGGAAGAATTAGAGGCACTTGATGAGAAAAGGCTCGAGGCCCAACAACGTCTTGAGTGCTATCAAGCTCGTCTTTCAAGTGCATTCAATAAAAGAGTTAAACCACGATCATTCCAAGTTGGTGACTTAGTCCTCGCCGTTCAAAGACCTATCATCATAACTCATCGTACAGGCAATAAGTTCACTTCAAAATGGGATGGACCTTATGTTGTGTAAGAATTCTACACCAATGGAGCTTACAAGTTGATTGATAATGATGGTGTAAGGATCGGCCCCATCAATGGGAAGTTCCTTAAGCGCTTCTATACTTGAAAATCAAGGACTGCTCATTGGTAAGAGTTTAAACTGCCCACTGCAGCGCTACAAGGGTACATGATGTCTTCCCATTACCTTTGAAAGTGTACCAATAAAGAGAAATTAATCCCCCTCTATATCACCAATTGCGAGTGTGGCGTAGTGGTTGGATGCCCATGTCACCCTTGAAGCCGAGGTCTTGAGTTCGATTAGTGGTGATACCCATTATTGCGCAATTGGTACCCATGAAATGCCGTGGGGCGTGGGGCGAGGATTACACACGTGAGCCCTCCCTTTTAAAAAAAAAAAATCAACCAAAAAAAAAATCAACCAAATTTTTTTTTTGAACTACGTGATGACTTGATCCCTTTTAGGGTACGTAGGCAACTTAGTATCTTTTGCTAAGTTTAGTCATGCACTAAAAAAATTATTATCAAATTATGAAGAAAAAAAATGAAGGAGCAGAGAATAAAGTCTTCTTTATTGATTGACAAAAGGAAAATAGTATAGGGGAAAGCATGATGACACGTATGAAGGGAGTTAAAAAAAAAAGATTACAACATCTATTTCCAGTCTTTCAAGCTAGAACGATTATCTTCCAGAAGGGCTCGTATCTTCTCTAACGCCTCCATATTCTAGTCTTCAAGAACGGGAGTGGATTTGACTTCTTCAAGCTGTTCTTCCAAGGCTTGCACAACATCGTCTTATTCAACTTGATGAGATTCAGTTTGAGACAGTGATTGCTCTAATTAGGCAAACTCGGTTCGCAGGTTAACCATACTCAATCTAATGGTATCAAGATCGGTCTTCAAAGTTGTTTTCTTGTGCGATGCTTCAGAAAGGGGGAGTTCAATTTCAGCCTCATGTCAAATTAAGTTGACAGGACTTGGTCGTTTATTCAGAGAGTCTTTCATCCTCAAATAGTCTACAACCCCTTCGCAATATTTGTCAACATGTTCGCGCAAGTGTCAAGGGTCCACTCCAATACTTTCGATCCCACTATAGATTTTATTTATTTCAACTTGTGGGAGGATGTTGTCCACAGAAAGAGTCGAAATCTTGTTTAAAAGAAAATCTCCTAACATAGAAGCCCCTTTCCTACGCATAGAAGAAACATGCGCCATGCCTTGAAACATAGAGACTTCCGGATGGTTGGTTAGTTGCAGGGATGAAAGAAATGTCCTTCCTATCTCGGTTGGAAATTTGGACAACATACCAACATCAGCAAACTTACGCCTCTTGAGATCCGAACTCTTCGCAAATGGCTTTGAGATAAAAGACTCACTATTTGTAAGAAGATGCGCATGATTAATAGAAGTCTCTGCATCAACACCCTTCATTGGACTCTTCAAATGTTTCCAATTGTAGTCCAGGTCATTACACACCTCCTCTTCAGAAATTTTAATGGCATCCCTAACTGGTACAACAAGCGAACCTTTGATGCCTTGACTTTAAGCAACTCCGATATGTCGAGATGAGTCTTTTGAATGATGATCATCTTCAAGACGACGTCGTGCAAACTCTGACAAGGGCTGTGGAAGGTTTGTGTCTTATAGTTCCCTCTTTCCCTTTTGAGATTTGTTAGATGTCATTGACTTAACATGGAAGGAGGCGATGTAAGCTAGAAAATCTGTTCCTTTGGTAAAATCATTTCCACAAACTCCTTCCCACCATTGTCTGTAGTTATGTCTGACCCGGCTTCCAAAGTCTATGGCAAAAGTCGAAATGAGTACTTTGGAATCTGTGTTGCAGCAAGTGAAAGATTGGTAGAATTGGTATAGATCTTTTAAAGAGCTTGTATGAATTTCTTCCTTCAAATCACTTGGAATGTCTTGATGAAATCCAAAGCGTCGACTGAATCGGTGAGGACTATATGCTTCTACAATGTGTTGATCTTCACATCGAAGTGACAAGTACCCCGAGTGAAGGCTCATAAAGTAGTCAAACTTCTGAATGGATAAGTGATCATTGTCGATAAAAGTCTAGTCATAGCTTTTCTTGAAAGCAATCCGGTGCCAAAGAAAGTTGGTGGCGGTTCATATGTGCTTTCCTGTAAAGAATTCGTTGAATGGAGAGGCGTAGCCTACACCGGAATATTTAGTCATCAAAGGATCAGATAATTTATCATGGGTGATGCGATTGCTTCTAAAAAAATGACCTACCCAGGCATAAACATAATGAATGGCAAAACTAGCTCTAGACTTGCTCAGAGTAGGAAAGGAAGAAATGGTGTTAAGTCCACGATAAATGCTAGCCAATACTGGGGGAGCAAAGCCAAATGAACGACCATTGGCTATGGAACTAGTGATCTTGAAAGTGCCTAGATGGATGCTATTCAGATCCTTGATAGGAAAGACAAATATGCACAGCCAACAAGAAAGAAGTTCCGATAAGTCTCCTCCTTTAAGTCACCCTTAACTTGAAGATCCGCAAAGACCCCGTGCTCTTTATCAAATCATGGTCCATGCTCGTTTATTACACCAAAGGGATTCTGACTACAATTGGGAATGGCTGTCCGTCTCGCTGGTTTTCTAGGAGCTGGGTACTTACCATTTCCTTTATACCAAAAGGTAATCCAGTCGCGAACACTCACTTTCCCTTGTCTTTTTAGCCGGTTTTGAAGGTAATGATACGCCATGAAAAGGTAGCGACAACTGTGCGACAGGTAGGGTCATCCTTGGTCGTTGATTCCATCTAGCTCTTGTGCATTGGATACTACTTCGTCATAAAATGCACCTGTGCAAGGAAGTCCACCAAGATTGGAAAGATCCTATGGTGTGATGGAAATTTCCCCAACTGACGTATGGAGGGTATTGGTTGACGGACTCCAACACAAACAAAATGCTTTCATGAGATTCTCATCATAATCATATGTGAACAAGGAGGCAAAGACAGCACTGTAGAGGTGGGTCGCATCAAGGAGGTGTTTACACCGACCAAGCACATCTTCTAGCCAATCCCAATAAAGGGAGAAGTAAGAAAAACCTCTGTTTGCGTTGAAGGAAAGATCCCAACTAGCACGTTTTGCAATTATCTCTCGTCCCAAAATGTTGTACGGCTTTAATTTAGCAACATTTTTTTTATGCGAAGCAAGAAGGATAATTGTCTCCAAGTTAGAACTGCCTTCAGGGGGAATGACCTGTGACCATTTCGACAAATTGAAAGGATAAGAGTTATGGCCCCATCTCTCTGAAAAATCTTCCAATTATGGGCGGATGAACAATCAAAGTCGTAGGCTTTGCATCCTTGTCATTTTTCTCTTTACAAATGAACAAGGCTGGTTCTTGACCAATCTTCGAATCCTTGAAAAAGAGCATCATGATAGTTGTGAAAAAAAAAAAAAAAAGGATTAGTAAAGACAAAACTTTAAAAAAAAAAAAAGAAGAAAAAAAATTATTAAAAAAATAATAATGATAAAAGTAATTAAATAATTTATATTAAAAAAAAGAAAAAAAGAAGTAAAAAGGCATTGAGTGTTGTACCACCGGAGACTATACTTGTACAATTTAGTGCATGCCCTGGGTGGCTTTATATAGAAAACTTATGAGATAACAGACAAAAAGAAAGAGGAGAGTAAGCAAACCATTAAATGTTGCCACCAAACAGATATTGTTTGAGGTCGGACTTTGCAACTCAAATGCACTCAAAGCCAAAAAATATTGCACTACGTACTAATAGAAGGGAACATGGTGTCAGAATAAATTTATTGCGCTAGACCTTAGATGAAGTTCTAAGTCTGCAAAGAGTAGTATATTGTTTATAGTGACAAACTGACAGTGCTACCGACCTTGAAAGAAGTAAGAGACACTTGCTGGTTAACCAATCTGCCCAAGATGTCAAACACTGTCAGAACCACAACGTAGACTAAAATGGCAACAAGTCCAACAATGCCTGCCGTCTCCTCTTTCGAATTTCTAAAACTTTGACAAGATTTCACAAAAATCAACCCACAGAAATCTTCTAAGGATTTCGAACAACAAGACCCAGAAAAGACGTCCACAGTAGAGCCGCCACAAATTCCCAACGACCTACGGGTTTCTCATTTAAATCTGCGTAAATCTAAGAAGAATTTTACAAAACCGATACCACCACTAGATCCATCGGCCTCCGATCTACCATACCTGAAAATTTCAGGTCCAGATGCCAAGCCACGCACCTGCATGTGCCACCATAGGCTTCAAAGATCGTGGCCTCCTCCTTCACTTCTGTACAAATCGGGCCACCAATTCAGAAAACAAAAACTACCACTAGATCCAGCGGGCCCAATCTACAAAACTTGAAAATTTCAGGCCCAAACGATCAGCCATGCGCTAACACGCGCCACCAGAAGGTTTGGTGATCACCAACGTCATTTCACACTCTCACATGCGCCGACGTGGATTGCTACGCGCTCGAAGCGCCAACGCGTTGCACGCGCCACACGCGTACACGCGCCTTCCAGCGCTATGACGTCATTGATGACGTCATCCTCCACTAACTGGTTTGACCCAGACCGACCTGGAAATCTAACTTGGTCCGAACCGCCTGAAACTAAAATATATATTAAAAAAAAAAAAAAAAGCTTTGACTAAGTTGAACTTTGACTTTGACCAAAAAGTCAAAATTTTCAAAAGGGGCTTGTCTCACTCAGTTTTTCGTGTATATTCCAATTTTGGAATCCGTTTCTTTGTTTGAGACTTAGAAATTGTGCAAACAGTCCAATTTACAGAAAGTTGACTTTTGCACAAATCCTAACCAAAAGTCAAAATTTTCAAGAATGACTTGTCTTGCCTAATTTTTCATGTAGATTCCGATTTTGGGGTCTATTTCTTCATTTGAGAATCCAAAATTGCTCAAATAGTATGATTCTACAACTGTTGGCTTTAATGTGAACTTTGACCAAGAATCAAGATGTCCGAGCAAAGCTTGTCCTATTCAGATTCACATAGATTCTGATTTTGAAATCCGCTTTTTTGTTTTGGACTTAGAAACCACCTATCTGACCCACTTCTCCGAAGTACTAGCAGTGTCCAAAACTTAAGCTCCCAAGATCAAAATTTGAGATTCATCCATTTGGTCTGGATTCCCTCAGGGTTATTCTCCAGACTTCATCAAGGCTTCTCTTTCAAAGTACAAATGAACTCTCACAAGTGTGTCTTAAACTTGAAATTACACTAGGTCACCAGTTCAACCTATCATTCCTGTTCAGTGTCTACCAGTCTCCAACCTACCATTCTCGTTCGGTGCCTACTATTCTCATCTACCATTCTCACCAAAAATTCTCAACCGCCATTCTCAACTACCCATCTACCGTTCTTCATCTCTTTTCTATAAATAGAAAGGTCGAATTCATCAAAAACTCATCAAGAAAGACACACTGAATCATGAAATGAAGATTTGCTTCTTTCAAATTTTCAAGTCCTCCTTCTCACAGCCATTTCTCACTATGGCCTCATCATTCTCAACACCTAGCAACCAATATTGCTTCATAATCAGTTTGAAATCAACCCTCTCATGGTTCGGTAGAAACCCTCTTCACAACAACATTGTAGTTTTGAGATCCAAACAAATTTTGTTTCTCCCCTTAATGACCACATTTGTCCGTAAAATTACTCATAACAAGGCTAGTATTGTCGTTCCATGCTTCCTCGGACTTAGTTGGCCAGGAAATCTAAGTCCAGCAGAGACACCTGTTCCTAAGCTCAGGGCTCCCGTAGTCTCTCTCCAATTTCTTGGTCTTCCAGCTGAAGCAACGGTTCGGAACAAACAGCAACTTGGTTGGTTTCTAAAACCAGGATCACAAGTTAGCTCCATCTTTCATTTTTCTATACTTTTCCAACAAGTGGCATTAGGTGAAGGTGGTAAAAGGTGTTGGGGTATCCTACAAATTTTCCCCTATCTAACACTTACGATAACCTCCAAGGTACTAGCTCATCAGAAATCAGCCTTTGGTGTCGGTAAATGGTCGCCAAAGCCTCATTCCATGTCCCCACCAGTGTGAGACCCAAAGGTCATCGTTGCTAGTACCTCAAAACACACTTTCTAGAATTACTCCAACTTAAATTCTACTTGAAGTATTTCAAAAAAATACTCTTTTGAAATTATTTCAACTTAACGTTCGTCAGCATGGTCCCATCACACAAGCGCATTCTATGACTTGCCGCCAGACCTTATTCAGCATGCAGTCAGTCCCATATCCCAAAGTATACTCCCCAGAAACATCTACACTAGAGGGTCCCCAACGTACAGGGCCAGCGCCATGGTGGCGTATGTTTCACCCATTCACTTTGCTTCATTTCCATCTTCTTCACACCACCACCAGCATACCCAAAATCCATAGGCTTCTGAAATTACCTCAACTTAACCTGAGTGATACGATAACACATGCGCACTCAACCACTTTCCCACATGTCCTCGCCGTAATCCAAAGTATATTCTTCGGAAATTACTTCGCCTGGACTTCTTAAAAACGCGAGGCTAGCCCCATGACTCTGCATGCTGTACCCAGTCACCATCCTCGCCTCTTCCCCATCTTCTACACCTTGTGATCGCCGCCAACAATCCAAAATACTCTTCTAAACTTACCTCATCTTAACCTCTGCTGAAATGATTCAATCTTGCAAGTACATCCAACTTCTTGCAAATAACTTTCAGCCTCACCAACCTACTCCAAGTACCATGGAACACTCTTTTGAAATTACTTCAACTTAACCTCTGTTAAGAAGGCTCGGTCACGTAAGTACATTCAAATACTCGCAGACCCCTTTTCGGTCTCATCAAAGCCTTTCATATGGGTGGGTCTACTCTTCGAAAATTATCTCATCCTGCTGAAAGCTCCACTACCTTCAACTACTTCACTTGAAGAGTCAAGTGTAAAAATCCGTTTTCGAACCACACCACACTTCTAAACTGTGTGTGTGAACGAGTCCTGATGGGGCATTTATAGAAAGGGAAAATTCTCGACCTATCACAAGCTGACACATCATACTACTAAGTCCATAAAATACAACCAATTACAAAACTCTACGTATTGTTGCTAGGTTTTGCTATCACTACTCAGAAACCAACAGAAATTTGCCAAGTGTCATGCAAAAACCAATCACACATCAGCGCATGTAAGCAATGACATAAGCAGTCCAACACGTGTAAGCAATGACATATGCAACCCAGCGAGTGTAAGCAATGACATAAGCAGACCAATCAGGCTATGACATGTGTTACCAATCAGACTCCGCCACATGTCGCTCACCCACCCCCAAACTCCTATAAATAGAAGACTTCCTAAGGCATTTAAAGAGGGAAAAAAAAGTCATCTAGAGCACAAGCAGTATCAGAGAAGATTCAGAAGCACTCAGAAGTAAAGAAGCTCTGCAGGAGTCAAGCCTCAAAGCCTTCAAGAACTTCAAGAATTTCAACCTCAAAATCGAAGAACATTCGAAGCAGAATCATCCAAACTATCTACCTAAATCCTAAAGTTTGCTGGAATCAAGCTCAAAAGCCTCCAAAAACCTTAACAAACCATAAATCAACGAAACTCTACGGATTCAATCCTCTAAAGCATCGAATAACTTCCACCACAAATCTTCAAAGAAGAAGAACGCAAGAAGAACACGAAGAACGCGAAGAACGTGAAGAACAAAGAATTTCTAACAAGCTCATAGCCAGAGATTCATTGTAATTCCTTTCAAAGATCTTCGATTCATTCCTCAACCAAATTGAAGGATATTTTGTGTTCGAGTCAAAATCACATTACCATAATTCCAATCAATAAGTCTTGCAAGGAGATCGAAACAAAGAATCACTCTTTTGTAATTTCAGAGAATTGTATCACACATTCATCAATACAAATTCACATTTGTGAAACTATTTTACTTGTTTGATTTATTTCAAACTACAAATTTAGTCGTCTACAATGGTATCAGAGCCAAACTTCGTTCTTGGCATCAAACAAACATCTCTAGCAAGCAAAGAAAATTATCACGTGCACACCACCATCTGAAGTCACGCATGCTTGCCTGCTGGATCTAGACTCCACGACATCTTGCAGCCACCATGGCTCAGTACTGTGTCAAAATCCAACAACCAAGCCAACTGTGACTAAACTTCTTAGATTTGTGCCCATCAAGCCTTCGCCTAACAAAACCAACCACACAGATGTGCCCCATGGCCTCTCGCAAGAAAAACCCAAAAGTCTAGCCTCCACTGAATGCCGCATGCACCTCCGCGCGCTGCCGCTGTTTTGACCAACTTCTCCAAGCATTGCTATGGATTTCACAGGTTCAGATCCTCCTTTGGTTACATGCGTCACCCTGACGGCCTTGTAGCCCACCGATCTGCAAATCTATAAAATCTGGAGGTCATCGGGTGTTGCATGCGCCTCCATGCGCTAAATGTCGGTTACACGTGCCTCCTAGGTCTCGCAAGTGCTACAATCACTGGAAGACTGCTGCTGATGTATTCATGATGTCATCTTGTGACGTCATCTAGCCACGACAGCGCCATGCAAGCCCTAGCCACGTCAGCCTTAGTCCAGGTCAGCCCCACATCATTAGGATGACGTCACCAGCTCTGTAGCTTGATTTGTGACCCGACTCGAAAAACTTAGAATTGACCCAAACGTGTAGACCGTTGATTGATCACTATTTACTTTGACTCTCCCATTGACTTTTGCTAAGTGCTGACTGTTGACTTTGACTTTTGCGTTGACATTTAACCAAAAGTCAAAAATCCCGAAAGGGCCTATTTTATTCAGTTTTTCGCATAGATTTCAATTTTGGACTCTGTTTCTTCATTTGAAGCTCTGAAATTGGTCAATTGGCACATTCTTCATTATGATTTCTTTAAAGACATTCTTCAAGGCATCTTTAAGTGATCTTCTCATGCTAATCCAACCTCAAACCTCCATCGAGCTTCCGCCTTGAGTTTGAGGGAGGGTTTTAGAGATATATTAGACATATTAGCCCAATGTAATAGGCCTAAGCCCACTTCTACTTGTACTAGTAATCTAGGGTTTAGTCACCTATATATACTCATGTTAGGGTTCATTGTAACACAGGTTATTGTACTACACTCTTACATAATAAAGATGTAACCCTTAAGGGATTCCTCCATGGATATAGGCCGACAAGGCTTAACCACGTAACCCTGTGTTCCTATTCTATACTTCCCCTTCCACATCCACTCTAGCATATACAACATAGTATAACACATTGCGTTGCTAATATATTTAACAGCTTGCAAGTTGTAACCAGGTGAAGAAGTATTGTGGACTAGATTTCAAAATGACAAGCTTAGCTAGGAAATCAATCCCCAAAAAAAGAAAAGAATATATAAATATATATATATATATATATTTATATATAATTGGAATGGAGGGATTTGGGCCCAAGTTCACCTCTTTTTTCTTTTCTTTTTCTTGATGATTTAAACCCAAGTTCCTTTGTGTGCTGAAATTTAGTATATTGAATGGCATTTTTTTAGTATTTAATATGGAGAGCTTTAAGTATGTGATACTCTAAATTGTGTAGATTTGATTGTATTAGATTGTATAAATATGTTCATAGGAGCACTTCATTCGACCGATCGAATATTGTAGGTTAAACCAGATTGCAGATTTTAAAACTTAGCCCATCATCCAAACTGCAAGGATTTCATGCTACTTTTGCCACACTATAAAAAGAGACTCTAAGGGGTGAAATTTTATACAAAGAAAAGGGCCTCCTATTTTGTATTTAAGGTTTCTGTACCCAAAGGGCCTCCTATTTTGTATTTAGGGTTTCTGTACCCAAAACTTTCTCATGCCTTCTAATAGTGATATTCCTTGAAGAAACTCAAAGTTTGGTGTTGTAGAAGTTGCTGCCTCATCCATAAAACAAAGTTGCTAGATATCTAAATCTTCAAGTGTGATATTGGAGTCATGGACTAGAGAGGTTCATGTTAGGAGCACATCCATATCAAAGAAGTTTGTGGATTTCGGAGTTGAATTAGGTAAATTTATTTAAGTTTAAGAAGAAATAAGGTTATTTAATCTATAAACTTCTATTTGATAGTGAATCTATTCATCTTGGGATTGATAAGGTCAAGTTTCTCCAGGTTTTTATTGTGGAACTAATTTGTTTCACTAATTTTCCAGAGTCATCATATTTTGTGTTCCTTTATATTTTTTATGTGCATGATATTGATGATTATTACATTAACCTAAGGTTGTTTATAATAAATCTAATTAATAACTTGGCCTTAAAACTAGTTAATAACTGCTTTGACAGAGGTCTAAAACCAACATATTTTTAGCCATTTAACTTTGTTAGTAGAAGGAAATTATAAAACTTTAGACATTTTAGTGTTTTTTTTTTTTTTTTTTTTTTTTTAATGATATCCATATATTCAAGTACTGTTTTTATTAAATTTTTTATAATTTAAATTTCACAATGATTACTCTAAAAAAAATTTCTTGAAGGTGCGCCCCTAGATAACCTAGGCTTTACTATTCGTGTGATTCATTGAAAGTCCTCTTTCAGGAGTAAAAATGTGTTTCCACCGACTTTCTTTAAAGACGTTACTTTTCCAAGAACTTCCCCACTTCCTTCGCTATAGTGTTGTTATGGAAAATAATGGCCACTGGGTGTAAATTTGAATTTCTAAAACATTGGACTTGACCTGACCTTAATGCGGACAAAAAAATTGAATGTGAGACGTAGCAATAGGTTTAAAGATTGTCAACAACTTTGTAACTTTGTGGTTCAGCAAAAAAAAAAAAGCCTTTGTAATTTTATGACACTACCATAATATGCCCAATGCAAAGATGCTTTCCTTATCATTATTATCATCTTTAAATTTGTTTTTGTTTTTGACAAAACAACGAGGGGGTAATAATAATAATAATAATAATAACTAGTCGCTAACCTGTGCGATGCACGAGAAAGCTACTGAAAATGAGATCAACTCTAAAATTAGAATCATTTTGCAAGTTAGACTACAAAATTAGGTAAAAGAATTAATTTAGTCTAGTTTTTTATTGGTAGCAGAATCACTTGCATGATCGAATTTGGTCTCAATAGATTAAGTGCAAATTCTTCATCTTGACATTCAAGTATTAGGATAAATGATGTGTTTTTGATAGGTAAAAATTAAGATAAAAAACAATTACACATATACACAGAACCAAAAAAAAAATTGTTTACCAAAGAACCTCAAATATGTAAAATTTGCCAAAAAGATAC
>JARYZH020001528.1:0-26811 GCA_030021035.2 Notholithocarpus densiflorus | reverse complement strand
GATTTCAAACTCTTCTTTAAGGGTGATGGTGGTCATAATAGAAAAAAAAAAATACAAAAAATCCAACCACCTCAATCAAGCAATTTGTAGCAGATGAAGCTGAGAAGCAAGGTCTTGGAGCAGGTGAGTAAAGTGAGACATTACAATCGGAGAATTCCTAGGTGTACAAGATCTTAATCGAGGAAATTTTTTGGCAAAAGTACAACAACAGCAACAAAAAACCCTATAGTTTTATCATTGGAACACATTAAACCCAATCTTTTAAATGAAAGGTCTTACTTTCATATATGTACATTTCATATGTGAGTGTGGGATTTGTTTGAGGTTTTTTTGGGTATATTTATGAAAACTTGGGGTTTAGAGTGTCCCACTTAAAAGTATGCGGTTTAATGTGTCCTAACTCCTAATTATAAAACTATAGGGTTTTTTTTTTCCCTTTTATACCTTCCCTAAAAGTTTTTTGGCCAAACTACGATATTGGTCTCTCAAGTTTATCATGTGTACGCAATCGGTCCCTCAAGTTTGAAGCATGCGCAATTGGTCCTTCAAGTTTTCAAAATAAGTAATATAAGTCTTTTTATTAACTGTCATTAACGGTGTTACTTATGTGGCGAACAGACAATGACTTGACATTTTATTTTAATAATGTGACATATTTTAATTAAAAAATTACAAATTAAAATTACAGAAACAGGTCCTAGCATTTTTTTTTTTTGTACGTAAACTGAGATTTTATTAAATGTAAACAGAAACACACTCTAAAAAGTCTTACAACACCACAAACTTCACAGCCCAACCGAGCTGATAAAGATACACACTAACAAGATATATATTAATACAACAACTACACAGAACTGCAACAAAATATAGAAACAAAGTAAACTAAAATAGCTAAACATTTGCAGACACTCCACGGGATGAAACAAAACCCATGGAATCCCAGTAGAGGCATAGCAGCAAAAAAGCAGGGCATGTATCATATAGCACTTCGTAGCATCTTTGCTTCTCTTTTTTTGTTTCTTTCTTTTATTTTCTTTAAATGTTTGATTTGGTTTGTGTTTTGTGGGTGAGGGTTAAACTCAAATGGGTTTTGTTTTCTAGGTTTGAGATTCTATTTTTATGAATTTTGTTTTATTGGTGGGGTTAAATTCAACTAGGTTTTTTTTTATTTGAAACAAGAAGACCACCAAAACAACAAAACAGTAAACACCAAAAAAAAAAAAAAATTTGAAGAAGAAGACCTTAGACCACCAGTGTGCGGGTTCGTGCAAGAGAGATAGGAAATAAAAAGAAAAAGAAGAAAGAAGAAGACAATCAGTGGGTTTCGTGTAAGAGCCAAAAAAAAAAAAAAAAGTTATTTAGAAGACAAGAAGAAGTTGTCTGTGTTCACATCAGTGGGTCCCACGAATTTTGATATATTTACAATTGGTAGGAAAAAAAAAAAGAGTTTTTTTAATTTGGTACTGTTGTAAAAAAAAGTTTCTCATGTGTACTTTTAATTTGTAATTTTTTAATTAAAATATGCCACATCATTAAAATAAAATGTCAAGTTATTATCCGTTAGCCATATAAGTAACACCGTTAATGGCAGTTAGTAAAATGGTTTATATTGCTCATTTTACAAACTTAAGAGACCAATTGTGCATACAGAGTAAACTTGAGGGACCAATATTATAGTTCCAAGTTTTTTTACATTGTTGACGCTAGAGTTGGAAATGAGGTTTCCAACAAGTCTCCTCCCTCTCACTCTCGCAACCTTAGTTTTCATTCTCCAATAGTGTGGATGCATCATCAACCCCACCACCCCTTCGGCCCCATTTGGGTCCCAACACTAGTTCGATGGCATGGACCCTTCTTCTCTCTCCCACACTGTTCACCACTCCTCCTCCTTTTACTATGTGAAATTCTTGGCTTTTGAGTTTTGAGATTTATGTGTTTTTGAGTTTTTTTTGAGTAAATTGTAAATTATACCCCTGAAGTTAGGAGTTGCTTGAATTTTACACCCAAAATTTTCAGAATTTGGATTTTACACCCTAAAGTTTGGTTCCGTTAGCAACTCACCCCCTACGGTTAGTTTCTGCTGTTAACTGACACATTACCATGCTGACATGCTTTATTTTTGCCAAATCAACCTCGAAACTACGCAGTTTTAATGAAAAATAAAAGCTGACCTGGCATACATAAAACTAAAAGCCTAAAACTACACCGTTTAAGCCTAACTTCTAAAATCCCAAACCAAAACTCACGAAGGCAGCTCCCTGCCTCCCTCCCACCTCGCACGGCAGAGACCCATCGTGAACAGCTCCAAAGCGGCAACCACAACGATGACCACAGCAGCAGCCACAGCGCAACCACTCTGAGAACTCTTTCTCTTCTCTCCAACTCTATTTCTCTCTTTTTGGATTTCACTTTTTCTTGTCATTGTTGGATTTGGATTTGTCAGGGACTCATAGCTGTGATTGGGTTTGCTAAATCAATAGTCATTACCTATCTTTCTGATTCTGACTCATACTCTTACTACAGTAGGCCTAAGGTTCAAGTCCAAATACCAATCATCTATTCGAAGACATGTCCATCTACAAATAGGAGCACCAGAAGTGAAAGACGTATGAACTTTACATGAATTCCTTTTTCCTTCTCTAGGCTTAATAATAATTTTTTTTTCTGTTGGTTACGACAACTTTGCAACAATGGCCGATATTGCTCCTACAGTATTTGGGTGCACATCTGATTGCACTCCAAACATGAAGGTATAGAGTCGTGGATTTCCATGCTTGGGTTTTAACTGTTGTGAGTCAGCGAATGTCCCTTCAAATCATCAAGTATTTGCTGTAGATTTCAGAAGTATAAATGAATCAAAAGTTTATGGAGCAACCGAGCCTTGCAAATATGCCTTCCTGGTAATCACAGCTATGAATTCCCAACAAATCCAAATCCAACAATGACAAGAAAAAGTGAAATCCAAAAAGAGAAAGAAATAGAGCTGGAGAGAAGAGAAAGAGTTCTCACTGTGGCCGCCGCTATGGAGCTACTTACGATAGGTCTCTGCCGTGCGAGGTGGGAGGAGCTGCTAAGTTTTGGTTTGGGATTTTAGAAGTTAGGCTTAAACGGTGTAGTTTTAGGGTTTTAGTTTTGTGTATGCCAGGTCAGCTTTTATTTTTCATTGAAACTGGTAGTTTTAAGGCTGATTTGGTAAAAATAAAACATGTCAGCATAGTGATGTGTCAATTAACAATAAAAACTAACTGTGGGGGGTAAATTGCTAATATAACCAAATTTCAGGGTGTAAAATTCAAGTTTTGAAACTTTGGGATATAAAATTCAAGCAAGCCTAAACTTCAGGGGTGTAATTTGTAATTTATCCTTTTTTTATTGTATTTTTAGTGGTGTTTTAGTTTTGTGCTAGGAAATTGTGAGTGCTGCTCCAATCTAAGAACAAAAGTTTCACTCTTAGTGTGTGTTTGGATACCGTTTATTTTACTGAAAACTGAAAACTTATTACTGAAAACACTGTAGCAAAATATTGTTTATTGCTGTAAATTACTGTTCATGCATTTTTATTACTTAGCTGGTCCATGAACAGTGCCATGAACCAGCCCAAAAAAAACGCAATCAAGGAAAACGCAGCCCCAGCCGCTACCCAAACAGAGCTTTAGTAATTTTTTTGTTGATATGTTTTTGGGTTTTGCCCCTTTCTTTATTTATTGGATTTTGGTGATATTGGAAATTTTGGGTATTGTTACAATTTAAGACCAAAATTTTGGTATATTGTTCTTTAAAGGGATGCTGGAGATGTTTATGGCGAGGGCGAGGATGTCAACAACAATGTGGCAGTCTGGCAGAGCTTGGAGAGGTCATGAGCAAAGAAAGAAAGAGCAAAGGATGTTGAGGTGTTTCTGACGACAATGGTTTTTTTTTTTAATCAAACCAAAAAATTGATAGGGTTAAAGTAGAGTTTGACATTGCTTGTGTTGATGTGAATAAATTGACATGAAATAATTTATTTGGAAAACCTAAGGAACAACACCTAAGGTGTTGTTCCTAAGTTTTGCTCGTTACTTAAATCGGCATTGTTTTTACTAATCTAACTTTTTTTTTTCTTGTTGAAATCGTATTTCCACTTAAAATTTATCCAAATCAATTAAAATTATGTCATGAAAACATTATTTAAAAAAAAAAAGACTAGATTCCACATAACTACAATACACTATAAATTTAAATAATTAATATTTTATTTTAAAAAAATTTTCCCTTGAACTTTTTTTAAAAAAAAATTTAATGACTTCCTCTTAGATTCAAAAATTATTAGGTACTTCCAACAGTAAAACAACTTATATTTTATTATCTCATATGAATAGTAATTTCATAATAAATTAAAAGGTAATTACACTCCCTTCCCTTGAGATTTAAAGAAAATAAAACTTTCCCCTTCCATTAATATTAGTAATAAAATATTCTAAATTAAAAAAAAATTCAAAGTTTAAGCATGGTTAGTAAAAATAGCTTATTTATAAACTCAATTCTATTTGGTATGTAAACAAGTTGACTTTTTTTTTTTTTTTGAAAAACAACAAGTCAACTTAAATAGAAAACTAAGCTACATAAGTATATATTCTAACAGATATTATTCATGTTTGAATGTCAAACATAGGTGCTTATTATCTCATTATGCTAAGGTTTGATTAATTATTAACCTTAATTAGTAAAACGTTGTTCTTTTCACACACAATTTCCTCTAAAAAAAAAAAATTTGTTCACACACATATATCTTAACAACCCCCTCCCCCAAAACATACACAAATTACAATTAAAAAAAAGAAAATTATTAGGTACTCCCGGAGTACCATAAATGCATAGTCTCCCATCTCACATGAATGATGGGTCCCACCATAAATTTAATTAGTGAAACCTACCATTCATGTGAGAGGAGGGAGTACGCATTTATGGTACTTCAGGAGTACACAATAATTTCCCTTTTAAAAAAATCAACAAGTTATAAGTCTTGATTTTTTAGTCGCACCTCATCAATGGGTTGGTTAGTTAGCCATTTTACCTTTGAAAGGGAACAATTTTAATATCAAATTAATAGAGTTTGGTGAAATGGATGTGAAGAGAGAAAAATGTTTTTACCCTTCAGGTTTGGAGTGGAATGTTATTCCCTCAAACCTTAAGAAATGGGAGTATAATTAGCTCTAAATTTAATTAGTTAAATTATATGTCATGTGAGAGGAGAGAGTACCACCTCACTTTACTCGCAAAATATTTGACTTTAAATAGAAACCTTGCAGTTTTTCTTTAAAATGAGAGAGAGAGAATAACCCTATGAGTATTAACATCATTTTCTTTATAAAAAAATAACAGAACATGAAAGCAAAGAGTCTATGGAAATATTACATATTCCAAATATTTATGTAGAAGCAAAATTTGATTTGATAGCTAATTAATGGATTTTATTAGAGAAATTTTGCAACCAGAGTAAGTATTATTATTATTATTATTATTATTATTATTTTGTTGAGGATTCATTATCTTATTTTAAAAAACACGGACAAATTTCGCAGGTTGAGCCTTAGAGCATCCTCATCAAAGATTTCAAAAAATTTAACATTTATCATATCAAAAACTTACTTTATCAATTTTAACACCTCACTTTACAATACACACACCATCTAAAATTTTATATTTTTTTACCACTTCATTAAAATAGTAATTTTTTATTCTCATTCACATCTCTTTCACTGCCAACAAACCCACAGCCACAGCCACAACCACAGCCACAACCACCACCACCAACCACAACCTCAACTCCCAACCACCAAAATAAAAAAAAAAAAAAAAAAAGTTCATCCCCATCGTCATCTTCTTCCACGACGGCGGCTTGACTTTCCTCTCCCCTTCCTCCTTCGTACTGTAAATCAAATCAAGACCCAAAATCCCAAAACCAAATCAAGACCTAAAATCAAATCAAACTCACCCCGATCTGAGCCCACCACAAAACCGCAGCCAAAACCCATCCTAACCTCTCCGATGACCACCACCCCAACAACCCAACCACCACAAACCCACAACCAATGGCCTCAACCCACCGGCACAACCAACCTCAACCCACGGCCTCAACCAACCTCAACCCACGGTCTCAACCAACTCCAACCACCACAAACGCACCACCAACCTCAACCCATGACACAACCAACCACGGCACCACCGAGACCCATCAACCAACCCACCACCGCCGGACCCACCTAGACCCATCGAGACCCATCAAGACCACCGAGACCCATCAAGCAAACCTCCACTTGCAGTCGGACCCACCACCGTAGGACCCATGACCCACTTTCAGTCATCAACGACCCCAGCAGAGACCCACGAGAGGGAGAGTCTGAGAAAGAGAGATGAGAGAGAACGAGAATGAGAGAGTGAGAGTGATAGTCTGAGAAGAGAGAATTAAAAATATTAAAAAAATGATACCACCTTGCTACAGTGTGCTCTCAAAAATGAGAGTGCACTGTAGCAAAATGTCAAATTTTTTAGGATTTAACGTCTTTGATGGAGCTGAGTTTTGTGGTTTCAAATGCTAAAAATAACATTTTAGCACTTATAGCATATTTGATAAGAATGTTCTTAGTGGGGGTTCTTCAAGCCATACACTCTATAACATCTTTATTTTTTGTGTATACAACAAACGTTTATTTAAAAAAAAAAGAATTGTATTCTGTATCGAACATAATTAGCCTTCAACTATACAGATTCAACCAAATCTCACGTGGGATTCTCTAGATGAATGATGTAATAATACATGTATCCTCTATAAAATAAAAGTCATCTTAATTAATCTTACTTTCAATTCACAAATCTTTGCATATCCTAATATGTGGCCTCCTTAGAAATCTATCATCCTCTTCATGCAATAATTTAACTGTGAGGAAGTTTAAAACATGAAGAAGGCCAGTAAAAAAAAACCTTTGTAGCTAGAAAAAAAGGGTGGTGACTGGTTTGAACTTTGAACGAATGAAAGAAGACATATCGTTTCTTTCAATGTTATGATTTACTGTTAAAAAAATAATTAACTGGAATTTACTTTTTTTTTTCTTTCAAATTACACCCGTAAGATATATTAATCACGATTTGAAAGTTTGAAACAAATAAGGACATCTTTTTCTGAGATGTACACAAGGGGAGAAAATTTGGGGTTTTCTCTTGGGACAAGTTATTGTATCCCGAATGAGTGAAGATCTCATTCTCAGGTGAGTTTGTTTTAATAATTATGAAGAATATATTATTGTATTTGGTTAGGATATCATATTTGGTATAAACTCGAGAAGATATTGTAATTGATTTTACAATAGTATGAATGATTATTTGGAGTCTGTCCCATGCTTTGTCCATTTTAAGGAGAAATTGTTTTCCATATAAATCTTTGTGTTCTTTTGTGATAATATTTTTTGGTGATTAATTAAATTTTTTAACTAATTTTCTTAATTCACATAAGATGAGATTGAGACCCAATATACACATACTCAATTTAAAAAAAAAAAAACCCCACCACCTGCCCTTGTATGCAGGATGGTACCTCTTCATACACAAAATGCTTAGAGGTTTAGGGGAGGGGTTCAACAGTTCATGCAGCATTACATTAATGTAAATACAAAATAAAATAAAATATTATAAAAAGAAGAATAAGCTCTATGCTGTACCTTGATAACAGGGGAGGCGTTACTAATGCTTCAGGGAGTTCAAATGAACCCCCTAACTTGATTTTTTTTTTTTTAAATGTATAAAATACTATTTTATTAGTAAACAATTTTTTACACACTCTGAAATAAATTAGTTCAATCCAAAACTAAACAACACAAATTAGTACATCCCAAAACCAACTAATAACATAAATCACAGATCTCTCTATCTCTCATGAATTCTTTTTTTTTCTATCCGACTATTGATACTTTAAGAGTAAATAGTTAGTGTTTGTGAGTTGTAAATGTATCTCTTTTTATTATAAATTTATATATTATTTGTGTGAGTGTATGTCTGATGCTAATTGTGTGCGTTATTCATTTATTTATTTTTGTTATAATATTATTTGTGTGAATATGTGCATGTATAGTATAAATATAATATAATTTTATATAATTTAATAATTAGGAAATATAGAGGGTTTGTTACATGTGTATTATTATCATATTATAATAACATTTTGTTATGAAGTTAGTGATTAAAAAAAATAGGAAAATTAGTGATTCTTCAAACATTTGATTAATTAAGTAGACACAGTTCTCTCAAAAAAAAAAAAAAAAAGTAGACACATCTGTATTATTTATATATGTATGGATGGGTGTGGTTCTTTGAGTTAATAATTAATATAATGCATGTGAGTTGAGTTTTGTCATTTAGTTTAAAATATTTCTATATAAATAATAACAATTGCATAAAAATAGAAAATGGTATACAAAATTTTAAAAATAAAATGGTTACAACCGCTTGCGCCGGAGGTAAGCCAAACCCCATTTTAGAACCTTCACCCGTCAATTTTTTCATGGGTAAACACATTTGTATTGGCTGAATTATGGCTATTGATCCTATGTGAATATAATAAATTTATCACATATTGATTCACATTCTGGGACGAAGCTATTGTTTGACTTTTGGGGCCAATGTGCCCAATTTTTTTTATTTAAAAAATACTAATATATATATATATATACATTTATTAATTTTAGCAATTTAGTTCAATAAAATTATGTTTGCCCCATTTTAACAGGACACTCTTTCTAAATAACAGTAAAATTCTAACAATTTCGTTAGTTGGCCGATTTTGAAAGAATTTGTGAAACTAGCATCTCGAGTTTTTAAAACTCGAGATTTAATTAGAACTCGAGTTTCTAAAACTCGAGTTCAGTGCTTTTCTTATAAACTTACTTGGACAAAATTGCCACGTGGAGCCATGTAGAAATCAAGTTTATAAGACTCGATATATTCACAATATATCAATCACGCTTAGTTCAAACACTCAACTGTCTGAGTCTATTAGTTCAAACACTTCTCTCAAACACTCTCTCTCAGTCTCCCAAACACTGTCACTCAACACCCAAATCAGTCATCCTCAACCTCGTCGGCGTGCAACAAAAATCACCCTCACCCTCACGCTCAAACGCTCTCTGTTTTTCCTCACAATCGGCTTCAAACTTGAAAATCCCATACCTTGATAATACATTTTCCTCACAATCGGCTTCACCCTCACCCCTACCAACGGATGTTCAGATTTTTTCAAGTTTGAAGGTGTGTTTTTCTTATAAAAATTTTGGCTTTTTAAAGAAACATTCCATTTGGGTTTAGCCCAAGTGTTTGTGTTTGATAATTTCCCTTGTTAGTGCTTTAGTTTTTCTTGTTAGACGGATTTGTTTTGTTACTTGTTGTATGATTTGGGTTGTTGGCATGTTCTGTTTTTGTCTCTCTTGTTTGTTGGTTTCTGGATAATAATGCTTGATATGTGTTTACTTGCACTGATTTTATTTAGTAAAATCTTTGTTAATTTATATTTATAAACCAATTATATTTATAAACCAATAACCCACAGATTGGAAAAAAAAAATCTTAAAAATTATTAATTTCAAGAAAATTTCTAAAATTAGAATGTAGCATAAAACCAAGAATGCACAATCCAAGTATAAATCAAAAGGTGTGGGAATGAACACATTAGATAGTCCAAACAATTATATTTCCAGTATTCAAAACCAAGACAGCATATCCCCAGTCTGCATAATGCAAAAATGCACACCTCAATTACAATGTCTAAGATATTTATGATTATTGTGATAAATAAAAGTAAAAAAAAAAACATAAATACAGAACTTAGTGGATCATCATCAAATAGTTTATGACAGTTCATCTATACTATAATCCCAACACCTGTATGGGCTTGTAAACTACCATAAGTGCAAAAATGTCAAGTAAAACCAATTGCTCTTAGAGGCCTTTTGTCGAACATTTAGCAGATATAACCAAGAAACAGAACTTGGTTAATCTACAATAGAACTTGCTCTTAGAGGTGCTGTAATAGAGGGAAGCAATATTTCCAATACCTAAAGAATATTTAGAATAATGGAATCTACAAATTAGAAACATATTGATACCTCCTATTAGAAGCAATAAGATTTTGATCTTCACTATTTACATCAATAGAAGAATTGCTAAGCATGAAAAGCCATAAAATGTTGGCTTCAAGAAGATTTATATGCTTATATAACAGTTGTGGTGAACAATAGAAAAGGCTAACCGTTATAATAGTGATTTTTTCTGCTTTGCTTCTGCTTCTCTATTTCATCTATAGACATGATCTCTATTTCACGTAATTCAGCCTCAACATTGCAAGTGAAGGCTGTGGCCAACCCTAGGAGTATATTCCTGCAGGGAGTAAGGGAATCAATTAAGATAGCCCATTCAATTGCACACTACTGTCTCTGCATCTTTGTACTACATCAACCCCTCTAATTCACAAAGACTAAAATTGTCTTTCAAAATTATATACCAAATGGCTAGGACCAAGTCCAAGTTCAATGTCAATCCCACAACCAATACTCATGCAAAACAGTAAAAATCTCCAAGGTATGACCTTACATTCACATACCCACAGTTCATTTCCAAATTTACGCTCAAGAACACCAAGCCACCTCTTAATTCGACCCAAATTCATTCTCAATGAAAATTTTTTAAATTTGCAGAGAAATTCCCAAACTCTAATGTCAATGCACAAACCCACCATAAATGAATCATAAAAAAATCATACCTATTTCTTAGTTTTCCCTAAACTTTCAAATACACTTGAAATCCCTAATGGAACCCAATAAAAATTATTATCTAAAACCTCCTTTCGAATTTTGAATTTATCTGTAAATCAAAGGCTCACAAATCAGTGCCTACACGGAAACCTTAAAAAAAAAAAATCCAAATTTACAAAGGGAAGGGAACCACATTAAAATTGCAATAATATAACAACAAAAATCACTATCATAAATTGAACCGGGAAATTTTAAGGCAAAACTCACTTGGATGTGCGGAAACTGGAGAGGGACTTTCCCATTGATCCAGGATGGTTTGTTCTTGAAGAGGTATCATGAGGCAGCCTAGAGAGAAGAAGGCTGTTAGAAGAGAGTGAGAGAGAGAAACGGAGAGAGGAGCGTGTAGAGAGAAGAAGATATATGTTAACTGTTAGATTTTTTTTTATATATATAGTTTTTTTATGGTTAGGAATATGAAACAGGTTTGTAACTACTACCCAAGATTCAGAACGTTTAACTAATGAATTAGAACATTATTTCTTTAAATTAACATAGGCTACTAAACACCAAAGTTACTATGAATATCAAAACGTTTAAACCACTAACGAAAAGTCACTTGTTTTTAGGTGTTTTAAATGTAAACATGGCTGGTGCAATAAAGAGTGGTGTTTTATATTATATATGAATAGATATATACTTTTAGTATTAATTAATTAATATAGTGTGAAGAGAGGAAGTGATGAAGGAGTTAGAAAGCCAAAGTCTAGCATTAGGAAGCTAAAGGGTTGCCGTTTGAGATTGTAACTGTGGAACATAAAGGGTTGTTGTTTGAAATTGTAACTGTGGAACACAAATAATTGCCATCTAAAATTGTAACTGTGAAAGAGATAGGGTTGAGAATTATTTTTTTTTATTAGGATTTTTAAATTTAGAAAAACTATTTTTAAATTGTAAGACAAATTCAAGAAAAAAATGGTAATGACATGGCTGCTGATGTGGCTCAACCTGAGCGTAGCAACATTAAATGCTACGCTTCAGCTTTTAGTAATATATAGATTATTATTATTACTCTGGGGCAAACTTCTTGTTGATAAGATGCACTTGATAAATTCATGAATGCTTGGCTTTACAATTCAATAAACCTAAACTATAATTTTTTTCTTTTTAATCAATTCTTTAGGTACTTCAAGTAAACTAACACCGTTGCAGTTGGAAGCCTTGGAATTGGTGTTTGCAATTGATGTAGGGGATATTCTTTAGGTTTTCACAAGTACACTAATATTATGATGATCTTTTTTTTTTCAATGGGTGTTTTCTTAAAATGTGCTTTCTAAGATTGTTTTGGGTAGGAGAGACATATTTTTTGGTTGCTGAGAAAATTGGAGAACAGAAAAAAAGAAATTGGACAATGACTGTTAAAGTCTGATTAAGTGGGTTGCTTTTTTTTACTTTTCAAAAAGTAATTGGAAACATTGACTAAACAAAGAGATTCAAAGAATCAGTAAAATTATGTTCATCAATAGAAGAAGTTGAATACTACGTTTTTTTACTAAACATTAAACTGATTGTTTCCCTAAAGATGGAAAATGGTTAAATTGAAATAATGCATGACTCTTAAGGGTCCACATGATATTGTATTCACAGTGATTGAACCCAAAACCAATGCTCATTGTGCTGTGCAATATACTAGATAGTTTAGTGGACGCTCCTGTTTGCTAATTTTAATTATGTGTTTTTATGCATAAACTAAGGAATAAGTAAAGAGCTAACTATAGTTCCATTCCTTTATTAGGGGAAAAAACATTATACTAGGTGGAGCTCACTTGAGTTGAATCCCTAAAAGTCTTGGTATCTTATCTGGATGCTTTTTAACTTTTAAGCAACCTGATGAGTCAGTTACTTCAACTTGTTTTAACACTCAATTTTACACCACTCAAACTAAAGAGGGAAGAGAGAGGTAGAGGCAATTTTCTTAATAAAGGAATTGCCTGAATCTGTGTTGTGTTATTATTGGTTGCTTGGTCCAATGATGGTGATGCAAACCCTTTGGCCATTCATTGGAACCCATCAAAGCTTTTGTGCACAATGACATGGAAAATCGTTTTTCCCTGTTACAAACCTACTGTGTTGGATGTTACAGTTCTTGAGTCTGGCTTATAATGTACCCAAAATTACGAATTCTATATTTATTTTCTGAATGAGTTCATGTTTAAGATGATATTTTGATGATGGAAAAATTATGAGTTCATGAGTTCATGTTTACGAATTCTATGTTTATTGTTAGAGATTTAACTTTTTATCATGGAAAAATTATAGATTTATGCTTAGTTGAATGATAGAAATCCTCAAAGATATGTTTGAATATATTGCAGTAGCACACTTTGTAGTATGGAGCCTCGGATCGATGAGGAGCCAGAGATCGTGCGCCCTGGTCCAGAAGATCCTTCATTGTTGACGCGACAAGTACATCACCGATCAGAGGACATTTGGAATGGCGAGGTGAAATATCTAGTTCTAACAACCGCTTTAATTTTTACGTTGTCTTTGACTTTTACCAAGTTTTTTCAAAGTTGTATATCTAGTTCTAACAACCGCTATAAATTTTGCAGGACCCGGGCCCACTTACGTGCCGTGGTCGCACTAGGGAGATGGCAAACATGCAGATGCGAGATAATTGGGTGATTGACATTATCAAGTTGCTAAGGCTGGAAGGATTGTTTAGGGCCCCTTCCAGAGAGATAGATCATTGCCTAATATCGGCCCTAGTTGAGCGATGGCGGCCGGAGACTCATACGTTCCACCTTCCACATGGTGAGATGTCAATCACCCTACAAGATGTGGAGGTTATTTTCGGACTTCCTATAGACGGTGAGGTCTTGGTTGGGCCGACTGCTGTGGTGGATGGGAATTGGAGTCAACTGTGCATGGAGTTGCTTGGTTTTACTCCGGCGAATGACGGCAAAACTTTGGTGGGGCAAAGAATTCTCATCAGCCGCCTTCTTGAAGCCATTGCAGCGCCACTGCCTCATGACGCAACAGAGATGCAAATACACCAGTATGCCCGGTGCTATATTTTAGCACTACTAGGGGATAAGCTTTTCATGGACAAGTCGGGAGATAGGGTGCATCTGATGTTCTTAGCATTCCTGCGGAACCTTCGTGATCCGCCACAGTATAGTTGGGGTAGTGGTTGCCTGGCCTGGTTGTACAGAGAGTTGTGTCGGGCAAGCGAGAAAGGGGCATCGCAGATTGGTGGGGCGTGCACCTTGGTCCAGTATTGGGCATGGGCAAGGTTGCCATTCTTGTGCCCGAGGATAGAGCCCCCACCTGGATGTGATTATGGCCCATGGCCATATGCTCCACTTGCATTTAAGTAAGTATTTTCTTGATATTTAGTGTGTTATGCAATGTACTTTTCTTACTAACTAAGTGGTATTATCTTATCTCATGTTATTCGCTCGTAACTGTAGGTGGGTGCGGGTGCCAAGCTCGAAGAGTAGGCCATCCGGCACGGCCTTGATCCGCTATCGCGAGCAATTAGTTACAATGAAGCCGAACCAGGTAATAGTATACAAAAATTCTGTTTGGTTATGTTAATTTTCCTTAAGAATATGATTGCTTCATCCTTTAACATATCTTCCGTTTTAATTTTTGTTTTTCTCTTTATCTATGTATTCTCCCTTGTTTCACATTTTAAGATGCTATGACAATTGTTTTTTGTTTCTATTGTAGATTGTGTGGCAGCCATACGAGGCAGACTTCGGCCACCTTCCTGACTTCTGCGTTGCAGGAAGGGATACGTGGACGGCAAGGGTGCCGCTTGTGTGTTTTTGCATAGTGGAGATGCACCACCCGGACCGTGTCCTTCGACAATTTGGGTTGGCGCAGGAGCGGCCTAACCGTGTTGTGTACGATGAAAGACTGCATAGAATAGACTTGCGTGGGAAGGTGGAAAAGAATTGGAGAGAGGAGCATGGACCGTATATCATTTCATGGGATACAAGACAACAACAAGTTTGCCATGCACCTCCTCAGATTGGTGAGATGCCCCACGATCATGACTATTACCGCTGGTACCGTCCGGTCACTCGAAAGTATGTCGACCGCAATAGTGCTAAATTAAATATAATGGTAATGTGTTCTAATTAGATTTTATTGTCTGCTTTGTTTTTTCTTTAGTAGAACGTAGAATCAATTGATTTCTTTTTTCAACAAATCTGGTTTGATCTGACTGACATCCAATTAAAAAGACTTTCAGTTCTTAGTTTAGTTAGTATTTGAGTAGATTAATAAGTACTATATTATCCATTCTATAATTGTTACATAAATGTCTCAAATCTGATTGTACTGGTTCTTTCGCTGTTTTAGATTGAAAGTCATTTAGCGCTATTGGAGATGCTTCCTGTAGGCAGCCGAGCACACAACCATGTTCGGCGCGTCCTACATGATGTGGCGGGGCTTGGTGGTGATCTTGCAGCAAATGGGCAGGCAAACAATGGGCATGAGACTGAATCAGCAGCTACTGCAACCCCAAGCACAAGCGCAGCACCTGTAAGTACACCGACCCGTGGTCGGCGTGCTACCGCAAGCCCAAGCACAAGCGCAGCTAGGGGCCGTGGTCGGCCTGCTACAGTAAGCCCAACACAAGTGCAGCTAGGGGCCGTGGTCGGCCTGCAACAACCCCTTGGGTTGTAAGTAGTCTTGAGATACCTGCACCCATCTTGCACGCATCTCCCCAGCCCGAGGTCCCGCCACCCATCCTAGATGTATCTCCTCAGTCCGAGGTCCCTCCACCCATGGTAGATGCATCTCCTCAGCCCGAGGTCCCTTCACCCACCCCACCTTCGCAGCCCAGTTTCGATCTCGGTATTCATTCTCAGTTGACCCCTCCTATGCACCCCGAGACACCCTCATACCCACCCACCATCTCTAGTGCACCCACTTTGCCCATAGACCCACCCCGTACTGAACCTATGACAATGATCCCCACTCCTGGCCTCTACACAGAGCATCATTACCCACCTACCTCATCCTCATCCGACCCTCTAGGACCTTCGGTTGGGATTGACACTCTACAGCCAGATACTGATGTACCGGACGAGCATTTCCCTCATCAGCCCTCACTCCCACGAGGTAGACCCCAACGTGCTAGAAGAGCACCCACTTGTGGGACAGGTGGACACAAAATAGGACACAAAGGCAGCTCTATGGTACGGTAACATTAATTACGATGTTTACGCCTATTTTGCAGTTCACTTTATTCTTATCATTACACCGAATATTGATTGTTTGCATCTAATGTCTTTGCAGCACGATGATGAGCCTAAGGATGATGCCCCGCAGCCTCCTCCCCCGCCCAAACATTACACGAGGGTTAAAAAACGCAAAATTGGTGAACCTTGAAAAAGAGGTTTGTTAAAGATACATGAACTTACTTTGTGTTATGGATGGTGCATGTGAGATATATGTCATAGTAAATTTTTTAGCAGAGTCATAGTTTTTGTATGTTGAATTCAATTGGTTTTTGAGAAATATGATGGATTTTGAGTTTTGAAAATTTATCTTTTCTGTAATTTTATTAACTATGTGTGTAGTTTGGGTTTATGGATTTCAAAATCTAATTTATATCATACTTTTAAACCCATATAATGTGATTGTACTTGCAATATTTTGACTATTTTCTTTGTTGTTGTTGTTGTTGTTGTTGCTCTTGACACCAAATCTTTGGTATGCAAAGATAGCTATGCTGCTGCAAAATAAGACAGTTCGAGATGTGGCTTTGCGTTGCAGATGGATGACTGTAAGCTCTATTACTCTTCTTGCTTGCATCTTTTCTGAATAAGCATCAAATTAGTATTTCTGAAAAAAGAAAAATGTAGATGCATTAGTCAAAAAACGAATTGATGACATGCAAAATTATTGTAGCTAGTTGCATTTTATTGGTAGCCTTAATATCACTGTATTCAATTATGTGCGCTTATAAAATTGTGGTTCCCTCTTCTTATTTTTTGTTTGGCCGTATAGAATATCTTACTTATACATTTTTTTAATAAAAAAACTGCCCTATTAAAAGCTTCTTAAGTTAGTAGATTCTTATGTGCCAAATGAATTCCAAGGGTAAGTGTCTATTGAAATTGTTGTTGTTTTTAATTCCTAATTTTAAAGCAGTTTCTTGTCTATCTAACACTTAAAACCATTTCCCTTCAATTAAATTTTTATGTTTTACTTTTACATATTTTGATATACCAGCTCACTTGCTCAATCTTTAATTGCTGGAATGTTAAATTTCCTTCTCATTTAGGTATATTCAAGGAGATGATGGGTGCAACAAATGACAGTGAGAAAAGAAAAATATCCAAGGGTCGCCGAGATTTGGCATCAATTCAAGAAGCTTGCGCTGGAGGAAGCTTGGGAGTAGGGGGTGGTTTGAAGAAAGGCCCATGGACATCAGCAGAAGATGCAATTTTGGTGGAATATGTTAAAAAGCATGGAGAGGGGAACTGGAATGCTGTCCAGAAGCACTCAGGACTTTCCCGGTGTGGAAAAAGCTGCCGTCTAAGATGGGCAAATCATTTAAGACCAGATTTAAAGAAGGGTGGGTTCAATCCAAAGGAAGAGCGCCGTATCATTGAACTCCATGCTATGATGGGAAACAAATGGGCTCGAATGGCTGCAGAGGTTTGTGGCCATTTTCCGTCTTCATTTTAATTTCTAATGAATATACAATGTTATAGATCCATTTTTTCTAGTTACATTTACATGTGAATGCTATGTTCAGTTATAGTGTACTACATCATGCTATGTTTCATTGGCAGGAATTAGATTATATATGTGCACACAGCACAATCTTCAGTTCATGGACACATGTAGACATGCATACCCACACCTAGACACCCACATATTTAAATGCATATATACTTAAAAACCAGAATTTTTTTTTAAAAAATTTGTTCATGGACTCTTGTAAAGTTAGACATGCATATGTCATGGGGACTTTGATTTTTAGGTGTGTCTGAGGCAGTAAACATATACCTTGTCATGTCCAGAAAGTATTATGCTGAACATGATGTCTGATGTGAACATAGTGCTGTATAATTGTCTATAGTCTCATAAATCCAGTTTTCCTTTTGGGTGCTCTTTTTTTTTTTTTTTTTTGATACCACCTTTTGGGTGCTCTTGACACAATTATAATGGATTCAATAATGTGATTCTGGCGGAGAGGCACTAACACTTGTTTTCTCTGATTTTTTTTTTTAATTTACCAATATTAGAATTCCTTCCTTGAATCAAACTAGCTTTCCCATTACATGATGTGAGGTAATGTTGTTGTACAAAAGCAGAAAAAGAGAATGAAATCAATGGTACAAACAATTTGATTCTTTTTCTTTTGTCCTGTGAGATAATATTCCAATCCCATTTTGTTTAGATCCTACTGTTACATTAGCTTATGCTCAAAATACCGGACCCATCCTCACTAAACCAACTGATAAAGCTAGTAAGTGTTAAAATTATGAACACTCCTAGCAATTTCTACCCGAAAAAAAAAAAAAATATGAACACTGCTATATGAGTTATGGCCATTGCCAGCTGATTGGTTCATGAACAGTCAGGAAATAGGCATTAGAGATTAGAGATTAGAGCTTAAAGAACGCTTTCGGTTTCTTCAGGTAAAGTTTCTACAAAATTCTCTCTCTGTCTTTCTTGTTTTTCATTTTTGGTTTATCTAAGGTCTCTATCGAATTTCATTAACCATTCAGTTCAATTTGTTAATAGTATTCTTCTTTTTCATTTGTTGCATTTAGTTTATTAAAAGTTCCCTTTTTGGATTATTTGTTGCATTTAGTTTATCAAGGGTTCCCTTTTCGATTTAGGTCAAGTGTTGAGAGGCTTGGTGGCAAAGCCTGCTGGTGCACGATTTTTCTATAAGCAGCGGCTATTTAAATATTTGCAGGTACAACTATTTGAGAAAAAAACTAACTGTTAAACACACACACTTACTTAACCCAAAGTACCACTACAAAAGGGCCTTGACTTCTCTAACATTTAAATGAAAGTATTAGTTTCTATGTAGTTGATGCTTTTCCTATTTATGCATACAGTATTACATTGAAGGGTCAAAGATCATGATGTTAGCTAACGTCTCCTCCTCCGCTTCTTCTATTATAAAATCAAAGATTACACTGAATTTTGCTAATGAAGTTAGCGGGCGACGGTTGAAAATTTCAAATGTGGCCGGAGCTTATTTGTCAAATATTCACCAGCAAGTAGGGTCCTTTTGATAGGTGCTGTGCTGTGCTGTGTTGAGTAAAAGTGTTGCAGAGGTGTGCAAGTGCAAGTGCTTCCAAGGTGTGCAAATGCTGAGCTGTGCTGAGCTGGAGTCAGTTAGGGTAGTTATTGAGATTAGTTGTTGAGTTAGTTACTGAATTAGTTAGTTAGTTGGTGAGAGGTCTTGAGAAACCTATAATAGAAATACGTGTTTGAGTGTAATAGAAATACGTGTCAGAAGTGTTATTGTTGTTTAAACATTGAAAACTGTTGTTTAAACACTAGTACCGAACAGCCCCAGTTTCTGGTGCAGTGAGTAGGCTTTCTAACTTTTAACAGGTCTAGTTCCAGTGATGACTTGGCCATAATAGCTCCACTTTAACTTGGGTTTTTGCTTGGGACTTCCATTGTGAATTTTTTGGATCCATTTTACGTAGAGAGGATCCAAATATAAATTGGTTATCCCCACAACTATAAATGTGTACGTATGAACTCTGTAATGCTAGGGAGTAGGGACAACAATTTTATTACATTCCTACATTAGCATACCAAAAATTTTAAATTAGAAATTGTGGTGGCTCATGTGTGAGTTGGTATAGACAACAATTTTATTACATTCCTACATTAGCATACCAAGATATTTAAATTAGAGAATGTGGTGACCTGTATGAGTTGGTATGTTAATTTTGAAATGTTGTGAAATCGTTGTGACATTCTGTTGTGTCACTAACGTTACTTTTAATTTTGTTGACCTATAAAAGGGATTTGGTCCTTTTTTCCTCTGGCCTCTAGTGGAGGCTGACTCCCTTCACTTGTAACCAAAAAAACAAAAATCCTATAATTTACTTGCGGTATAGTGATAATCACCCAATAGGGCCAATACAATTGTCTTATATTTAGGAGGAAAATTAAATTAAAGGGTTTGAAATCCAAATGCTCTTTACTCTTTAGTAGAAAGATTTAATTCTTACATTTTATTAATAAAAAAGTCTAATAAAAAAGTCTAATGCCATAACAAATGACACAATTTTTGCTTCAAGTCTGTCATGTGGGCAAACTACTTAGAAACACAAGTCAATAATAGTAAGCCATGTGAAAAATAATGATCATCTGCACCAGATCAAAGGTATCAATTTGTTTAGATTGTGTTTATTACTTTTGTTGATCATCTACACAAGACAACAATTATGTTTATTACTTTTATTAAAAAAAAAAAAAAGTCTAAAACTTTGTTGTAACTCAAGGCTACAACTTCAATCAGTGAAATTGAATAATAAAATGAATAATCAAAAAATAGGCACCAATAGGGTTTAAGATTTTCTTGTCCAATGCATTTTTCGTGTTCATTATGTATAGTATATTTTTAATAGGGTTTGACATTTTCTTTTGAGACGGTGGTGTGTTTAATTGTGTTTTTAATCCACCTATTCTCTATTTCTCTATTACAGGGAGCTCTCGCGTTTTATTGCTGCAGGGAAGCTTCATTGCAAGATTGATAAAGAGTTTGAAGAGGCTTCCTGTGTCAAAGAGTTGCTTCTCCAAATTGAGAATCAGTTGTCCAGTTGTGAGGTTGAGACTAAGGAGCTAGAGACTCGTGTAGGTGAGGTTTCTAGGGATATGTTGGAGTCTGAAAAGAGTTTGCAGACTGCATCTCAGGAAGCAGAAGAGGCAACAAAACTTTGTCATCAAAGGGAGCAAAAGCGTAATGCAACCAAGGCAGCCTTAGAGATGGCAAGAATTAAGCTTCGGCAGTGATTGTATATTAACCATTCTCAATGTAAAATACAACAATGGTGTTTATATATGTAGATTATGTTGTATGATAGTGTAGATTGATGTGTCTACTTAGTCCTTTCCCCATTTTCTCTTTCAAAGTAGAAATGCTAACCAACTTTTTGCAAGCTTGGTAATTGAATATAGCTCATGAAAGAATTTGTTCTAAATTACTCGCTTATACACACATGCAAACCGTTATCTGACCTATGTTTGGGAACCGTTTATCTAGGTTTTTTGCTAAATTTGTTTTTATGATGGTGGGGTACAGTATACTTAGAAAGGATTTGAAAAAAATGAGAAAAAAGAACCAAGAAAAATGAAGTTTTAAAAAGTTGTATAGAAAAGTTACAAACTGGAGCTTAAAACTGATGTCAAACTCATGTACACAAAGCAAGCCATGTTTGCAATCTGAATGAGCATAGGTCAATGGATTCAGGAGATTTTAAACTATGTTGGATAGTGCTAGCTGTTCTCTAATTTCCATTTTTGTATTATCTTTGATACGATTTAATTACTAACATAGATATATATTTCCAGAACCCTCCTGAACTTGATGCTCCACTCTTTGGAACAACTGAAGCTGAGAAGGAAGCCAAAATTGTGAATCCAGAATTAGAGGACCTTCAGACTCTGTTTTTTAATAGGTTTTCTCCGTGCTAGTTCATGATAAATGTGTCTCCATTTTTTCGTTGGTCTTATTAATTACAAGTTCTTTGTTATTTGCTTTAAGAATGGAACCACAAATAGAGGTTCTCAAGGGCTCCTTGTTCTATTGGGGTGGAGTTAGATTTTAATTAGCCAGTGTTTGGGAATCTGAGATCAATGATTACATCGATAAACCATTTGAGGAGCTGATAGCTGGAAAGTTTAAAGTCAAAGGTTTGAATGGCAACCTTAGATGTCCATTCTGTGTTGAGAAGAAGAAGTAAGATTACAAGTACAAGGACTTGCTTCAACATGCTTCAGGAATGGGTAAAGGTTTTGCCAACAGAACTGCAAAACAAAAGGCAAACCACCTTGCCCGAGCAAAGTATTTGGAGACTGATCTAGCAGGTGAAGTGGACCTTTAGCAACGTCCAGTTTTGCCACAACCCGTTGCTCAGCTTCCAGAGCTTGATGATCTGTACGTATGGCCTTGGATGGGCATTGTTGTTAACATTGTATGTACCAATGAGAATAAAGACATTTTACTTGGTTCTCAACACTGGTTGACAAGGTTCAGGAAATTTCAACCCGTGGAAATTGTAGTATTCTCGGATGAGAAGGACCTCATGGGACAGGCCATTGTAAAATTTAGTAATGATTGGAGAGGTTTCATGAATTGTGCTGAATTTGAGAAATTGTTCAAATTGAGCATCATGGCAAAAAGGAGTGGAATGCTCAAAAAACAAATCTTGGCCCTAACTGCTATGGGTGGCGTGCACGCGCTAATGACTATGATGCTGAAGGGCTGATTGGTGATTTCCTTTGCAGTAAAGGGCAGTTAAGAACAGTTTTTGACACTGACAGGAAAGCAGCACAAAGCAAAAACAATGTTGTGGCAGACCTGGCCAATGAAATCGATATTACAAATGAAAATCTGAATGACCTACAATATAAATACAATGAACAGACCATGTCCTTAAGTAGGATGCTTGAAGAGAAAGACAGGCTGCACAAATCTTTTGAAGAAGGTTTGTACCTTCATTCTGGTAGTCTTTGTGTTTCTTTGTTGATACAATCTTCATACATCCTTCAGGCCCTGAATTATGTCCTTCAGGCCCTAAATTTAGCAGACACTGTTTGACATGATCAGGCGAAAACATTTTCTTTGATTTTATAAAATGATGCTTCATTTCGAAAAGCAGTTGGGGTGGTTGCAAAAATTGGAGATGGAAATAGAAGAGATAAAAGGGAAACTACAGGTTATGAAGCATCTTGGAGATGAAGATGATGCAGCAGTTGAAAAGAAGATGGAGGACATGAGTAATGAACTGCAAGAAAAAGTTGAGGATCTGAACGATGTGGAATCTATGAATCATGTTCTTATTGCTAAAGAGCGACAGAGCAATGATGAGCTACAAGATGCTCTCGCAAACAATTAATTGCAGTACGGTTTCTTATGCCCATATATATTTGTCTTGGAGTTTAATCTTCACTTCATCACGTACTTTAGGAGCTTTCTTTCCAACAAAAGCTTCTGATTATAACCCTCAAATGTCCTCACATTTCTTTCCTTCTATAACGTCCACGTGAGACATAGGCAGGTTTGTTTGGATTAAGGCAGGCTAAATACATACAACCTGCACACCAGACTTACCCTTCAATAATAGGGTGGGTTCTGAAAGAGTTGCACCATCTTACCATGCAAACCTATATGGATCAGTGCCGATCACCACGGTTAGGCGGGGTTTTGTATAACCTGTCTTGACAATTTAGCATTGTATTTAGGCTTGAAAATCATAGATTTCTTCTTAAACTTTACAAAGAACTCAAATTGGATAGCCGTTACTGAAGCATATTTGAGATCTTGTAAATACACATGCAGCATCTCTTTTTCAAATTTCATATCCTAGCCTGCTCTTTAATTGAGAAATAGTCATGGGTTCACTTATTACAACTCCATATTAATTAGTAATGACCTTGTATATTCAGGAACACAAATGACCTTATGCATCTTTTTTTTTATAGACTTTAGGGTTTGACAGACATGATTACCACTTGAAGTCAATGGGAATGATCAGGTATATTCTTTTAAATATTTTTTAAACCTTATTTATTTATGTTGTATTCATGTATGTATTTATTTTATCAGCTAGTGCAAATTTGCATGGTCTTTGATAAATTATGCACGTTTTATATGGTCCTAAAATTAAAACGAACCCTGCCTGGACTATTCGTTTAACTAGTACACATTTATGTTTTTGTAAATTTTTTGGTTTTGATCTATAAATCAATATGAAAAGTATTTGTCTATCATTGTGGTATGATATATCTACTTGTCTAGCATGTGTATGCTGAATTTTGTGTCTAGGTGATATTGTTGGACCCTCTTTTAATAATTTATCAAATTGGCGTGCAGAGCATTGAACCCAAGGAATGAGATGATCACAAAATAATGCCAGCAATTTAAACATAACTAGTGATTATTTTTTGAATAATAATTAAATGATTAAATTCACCATGCCATAAAAACTTAAGATTTGGAAATAATGGTACATAATTTCCGCTCTGTTTAAGCTTTTGGGAAAACTGATAGTTTATCAATTTTATAATATGCACAAATATGATATGATAAATTAGGCATATTTTTAACCATTTGACTTGTTTATCAAAAACAAGGAAGTTGCAGCGGCTTGCTCGTGATAATGTTCATAGGATATTTGAAGAACAAGAAAAACTGAATTACGAATTGGAGACCAAGAAGAGGAGATTTGATTCATGGAGCAAAGAATTGAACAAACTCTTGCAAAGACATTAACTGTAGCTCAGCTTGCTTATCTGCAGGAACAATTCACATTATTAGGTCCTAACAAAAATGGATTCATCTCTATGCAGAACTTTAAGACGGTTAGCTCTTTTCCTAATCTTATATATTCAAGTGTTTGAATACTCTATGGAGCCATTATAAATATTGGTGGATTTAGCAAGGTATGGTAAAGAACTCCACTGATGCAATGAAGGATTCTTGGGCCCTAGATTATGGTAGCATTGTAATGCCATAAATATAATTAAATCAAAATCAGATTAACTTTTTGTACGCGCCTAAATTTTAAAGGCTAGATAAGCTTCTTATTTTCTTTTATGATCTTCTCTTTTTTATTTTTTTTAGGTGGACACAAAATAAGCTTCTTCTTGTACAATTTTAGTAGTTTTTTACAAATAACAATATCATGATCAATAAACTCCATCAAATAACATTTGAAAAAAAAAAAACTCATCTGTACAAAAGAAAAAAAAAATGTGAGATTTTAAAAAAATACAAAATCAAAACTCGAGATTCTAAAAAAAAAAATTCAATAAGAAAAATAAGCTTCTTCTCTTTTTTATTTTTTTTTAGGTGGACACAAAATAAGCTTCTTCTTGTACAATTTTAGTAGTTTTTTTACAAATAACAATATCATGATCAATAAACTCCATCAAATAACATTTGAAAAAAAAAAAAACTCATCTGTACAAAAGAAAAAAAAATGTGAGATTTTAAAAAAATACAAAAAAAAAAAAAAAAAGAACTCGAGTATTTGAAACTCGAGATTCTAAAAAATAAGAACTCAGTGGAACTCGAGTTTCATAAACTCGAGTTCTACAAATTTTCGAAGTGGAAACTGGGAAATTTTCGAAGTGGAACTCGAGTTTTATAGACTCGAGTTCTGGTGGGAATTTTTTTTTCCCCAGTGGAACTCGAGTCTCTAAAACTCGAGTTCCACTGGGAAATTTTCGAGCTAAAAAAAAGCTCAATGCTCTGTTTAGGCCGAGAGATTGCTCTGTTTTGCTCTGTTTTTTCCAGTGGAACTCTAGTTTTATAGACTCGAGTTCCACTGGGAATTTTTTTTTTTTTTTTGTTAAACTCTGCTGATTCCTCAAGCCAGAAACTGGGAATTTTTTGGATTTATTTTTTTCCTGGACATGCAGGCAAACCAAAAACTGAAATGTGTGCATGCACCTGCTAAGAAACAGAGATAGAGAAGCTGATAATGTAATCCATAAACACTCATTGAGAGGCAGAGAAGCTGAGAATGTAAATGCACTTAAATTACATCAAAACGCGTTCTCAATAGGCACCAAACTATAGAAACTGTTACGCTCTCTGCATAAACATGGTTTTACAATGCAAATGCACTTACATCGCAGCAAAAGACATTCTCAATATATCAACATTCTAAACATGCCCAACCACGCTTAATTTGCAGTTCTAACATACTACTCAAATCACAATCTTCATAGAGGTACATTGGATAGAGAACTACAAGTATATTCAACAAAAACCAAAAAGTTCACATAGAGCCAATACAACGTAGTCACTTTTCCTAAGATCGGCGGTCCGCACGACAAAAACGTCGTCCATGGAAGCATGCCTGAAAAACGTAGAATAATCACGTTAGGAGACAAGATAGTAAACATTAGGTAAACATCGAATGAACAACAATTATTTAACCGATGCATAACTTTTTGTCATCTACCTACCTAGTGTGGAACATGACCGCTTGTGGAAGCGCCACGAGACTGTGGACATTTTCTGCGGTTATGCCCAGAAGCATGACACAGTCCACATGTCTGCTTGGGTTGACTCTCTATCAAACCTGCGTCCTCCCTCCGCCATCTCGGTTCTCGATCCTTATTCCTCACTCCATCCATCTCATTCCTTATTCTTGACTTCACTGGTCGACCTTTGGCCCGCAACAATGCTGGATTAGGCAACCACTTTGGCCCCATGAGATCCCTCCACAATGACTGTGACTTAGGAACCACAAATGCATGCTTATAAGTGTTAAGGGAATTGTTCAAACCATAACATGGGTGAATATATGTGGTCGAATCAATATGTAAATAGTCACATACTCTAATTGTATGTGAACACGGGATCCCTATGTTTTGCCATTTCCCACAACTGCATGTTCTTTCCTGTAACCGAACTTCATAACTGTGGTTTCCCCCTCCTGCGCTACACGTGTTGAGTTGGGTAACTACTTGAAATATTAGCTCTTCATTGCTAAATGGCTTGAGATAGTGTTTCCCAGATTTACGCTGATTTTCATCCCACGTAGATAAGGCATAATGACTCCATTTCTTACCCTCTGACAACTCATAATGGTATTCTTTGCGCCGGTCGTGGAAATATTCAACAAGTTTGTTCCAAGTGAACTCAACTAACGCTGCAATAGGAAGGCCTCGTGCACCTTTCAGTACACCATTGAAGCACTTTGATATATTGGTTGTCATTGCCCCAAAACGTTTCCCACCATCATGTGACTGGGTCCACATATCCACAGACTCGCTCATTAGGTACGTGTATGGA
>JARYZH020001527.1:0-26832 GCA_030021035.2 Notholithocarpus densiflorus | reverse complement strand
CATCAAGTGTGAGACCTTTTCTTTAACCATACCATATATTAGTCCAGACTTGTAAATCCAAGCTCGGCCTTATTATCATAGACATCGGGCTATAATTTGAAGTATTGGGGCCGAAGTTAGCTTTTTCTTCATTCTAGCCCAAACTATCGGGGCCTGAAATTTGAGCCCAACTAAGCCTTAACCGGATGTCGAAAACTATGTCCAGCATGAATGGCCTTTTGACAGATTTTAGGTAAAAAGAATATAAATTTATCTTACTTCTTACCAGATTGAGGGTCAAATTAAGTATTATGATAAATAACCAAGAGCATTGTAACTCAACTAAAATTTTTTGGTATTTATAGTTGAGACATCTAGGGCTTAAATTCTCTCTCCCCAAATATAACAATTGAATTATAAAATTTAGAAAATTAAGGTTTTTTGTTTTTTGGTCTATCATAGCTTATAATGGCTTAGGAAGTAAAGCTTTAATATTAGCTCTTTATTGTTTTGAGTGTTTCACATATTAGATTGAATAGTGTTTTAAAATTCTGGATTTATAAAGTATGAATTGAAAATTGTAATTTTTTTTCTCCTAAAAACTCAAAATTTTAAAATTGTTTTTAATTTTAATAACCCTTTAAAACTTCTCTACTCCTTTAGCTAAAAGTGCACAAATATTTGTCAGATTGTGGTGTGAATGGAAGAGGTTCCTCCCTTTAACCAAAACCAAACTCACCTTGATGTATCTAGTGAATATGTTTAATTAAATTATCTAAATTGCTTAATAAAATATTTATTAAAAAAAAAACTCCTTTTCTCCCTTCTATGTTACTAGAATCGTATGGGACAACCCAAATTTATCCAATATGATGAATATGGGATGACTGGATATATATCTTTTTATATTTTCTGGTTTATATGAAATTATAAAATAAAAATAAAAAACACTCAAGAATTAAAATGATAGATAAGCTCACTACCAAAGCAAACCCAAAGAGACATAGATATCACCACCCAAAGGAATTTAGCTAATGATATAGAATTGAATTGACTCACCACTCAATGGGATATAAAATATCATCACCCAAAGATATACTCGCCACCTAAAGAAATTCACCCAAGAGATAAAAGTTAATTTAGAAGAAATTCATCTTCTGAAGCACAAATCTTTATAATTTGAAAATACACTCTATAATCTGATTTTTATTCAATTCAGCCAAAAGGCTTATATAAAGCTTAAAACAACCCTCTAAGCATGGGAGACTGAAATTAGTAATTAAAAACATTACATTTTCAAGACCTTGACTCATGGAAACTATAAACACAATAAATACTTGTCTACCTTGGAGAATTAAAACATAAAACCTGATTGATGTCTTGGTTTGATGATAAAAAGCTATCATTGGGAACAAACATCATAGGTTGAAACTTTCTCAAAAAAAAAAAAAAAAAACATAAAAGCTTAATATTCCTTAGAAAACCCCAATTAAATGTTATTTTACTAGATAATAAAGACATTTGAACATAGAACGTAGAACATAGATGACACATGTCACCTATGTGGCTGTTACATAATCTGCCCTTCGCTCCTGCATTATTCTGCTTTTACTTTTAGTGGGTTGTACAACTTTTTTTTTACCCCTCTTTAGGCCTAAATTTGTTTTCCCCCTTTTAAAGAGTGTGAGGGAATTTCACTAGCAAAATGAATTTGGAAATTGAAATGTTTTGAAAACATTTTTTTTTTCATTTGGCTTGCGTCTCATTATAGATGTAGGGACTGGGTCTGAGCATTTCTACTGTTGGAAAAATGGATTCAGGCCCAACTAGCCCTAAACAATAAATTTGTAGAGGATGAGTTTAAGAGATAGGCCTTAGTGAGGATAGCAACGAATAACCATGGTTATGGGTCAACTGAATAGCAAGAAAACGGGCCTTAAGTGTTAGAATTTGTCCTGGACGTTGGTCCGAGAAGCCTTCTTGTTCTTATTATTTCCTCAGTGCTTGGATACAGAGGTTACAAAGATGATACAGGTTGCTACAGTGTTTTCTACTTCCAATCTCCGATCCTTTCTCTGGAGGACCTCCTTACGTTTTATATCCTCTTTAGGTTGATCTTGGCCCTCCATTTGTTGATCGTGCAGGTCAATACTTGAATACTTGTCCCATCAGCCGCCGTCCCAAACCTTCTGTGAGTTGCAGCGACCAAAGTGGCACTGTTCAGGGGTCATTCCCTCATTAATGCGGCCAGAACGTTAGTTGCGGGCATTTAATGTGGAGGTGACAGCTCCTCCTTGAATTGCTTTCTCGGGCTCTCATGGCCGACCCACAGTGCTTGTCCTCTGTCTTGGGGTGTTCTACGACACCACCCTTGATGGCGCGCTGCCCTTTCCCTTCTATGATCTCGGTACGCCGAGGACATGATTGTCCTCGGCGTTGATCCTTGGTAGTTAGGACTTCCTCCGTTAGTCCTCCGACGTTTTTTCTTCCTCGGCGTGGGCCTTGGGCCTAGTATAAAGTTGGGCCGGGATAGCCAGATTTATTGACCCCACAATAGACATGGTACCAATCCAGTTAGATTTGTCCAAAAAAAAAAAAAAAAAAAAAGAGTTTGGCTTACCTTCAGTACTTTTTTAATTGGAATTTCTTTTTGTTTTAATGAGAAATTGCCACATCATCTACTAACTAAATAAAATGTGGAGATTAAAACCCACTACCACTTGCCATTGTATATTTAAAACAAAAGGACATGTTCAATTAAAAAAGTACTAGAGATAAACCAAACCCAAAAAAAATGCCATTATAAATTGTCAAATATGCTTGACTGTTGAGAAAGCATGGATCACATGTTCTTGAAAATGAAAGAAATACAAAAATCGAAATCAAAAATCGAAAAAAAAAAAAAAAACGAGATGACACAGAACAAAACAAACGTAATGAACACGGATGACTGGATGAGGATAAAGCCTCTGAATGTGCCACACAAAACACACACACATGCACGAACAACAACACACACGTGTGCATTCAGAGCAAAACGACGACGGAGACAACGTGGCACGCAGCACAAACACGCAAAAAAACGGCACCTGCTATTGTGGACTACGGCGCTTAACGGAAGTTAACAAAGAAAGCTGCTTTGCAACAATAATGGCTTATCCGCTTATGGACTTAACTATGGAAATCCCAAACAGGACGCAACTCACAAACTCAGCTCAGCACCCTTTTTTTTTTTTTTTTTGGATCCAAAACGAAATTGGACTGAAATTCATTAATGACGACGGATCAAAAGCAATCCATCTCAACGATTTTACAGTCCGATTACATCACATATATATAAAATATGTAAAAATATATATTAATAAAAAAAAAAAAAAAAAAACTCCCATAGTAATTTTGCTTTAGAGATTTGCTTCTCATACGTTTTTTTTTTTGTTTGGATTTGTTGGATTTTAGTCCATCTGATTTGGTGCTATTGCCAGTGATTCCCGTTGTGGATGAGGTAGATGTTGCTAGGGTTTCCATGAGCACGGTAAGCACAGTGAGGCTTGATCTTCGCCGCGGATCTCTGAAACGGAGCCACCGGCGGCGAGATATGGCGGAGGCACACGTCGGCCGCCGGCGCCGAATACCTCGGGGTGGTGCCGGTGGGACTGTGAGACGGAGACGAAGTGGAACACGACGACGACGACGACGATTTCGATGAAGACATCGAGGAGTTAGGGATTGGAGGAGGAAGAGGAGAAGAGATTGATTTTCTGGTAGGTTTCGGCGGCGAGAGAAACGCTCTGATCTTCAGAGACGAAGGCGGCGACGCGGCCTTGTCGTACTCTTCGATGAGATTCGCGAGGTCCTCATCGGAGGTGATCGATACCAGAGCGTCTAGATCCTCCGACGGCAACTGGCAACGAAGGCTCACAGATGTACCACACAACTCTCCGAGCTTCAACAATAGCTCTGTACCATAAATCGAATTCAATTTCTAGCTAGAAAAAAAAATTCAAATTAAAAAAAAAAAAAATTCAAATTAAAACGGAGTCGGACTAACCGGAAAAGGAAATGGAGCGGTCAACGGCGAGGACACGGGTTTCGCCGCCGAGGTAACGGAGCTTGCCGTCGGGATAACGGGGGAGGATTTTGCCGCCGTAGCTACAGAGTAATTTGATGGTGGTGGCGGTGGGTTTGATGGCGGTGTTGAGTGAAGGCCCGACCATGCTTTTTTCGGGTTTGGCTAAATGGGAAGTAGGATCCAGTTTTTTTTTTTTTTTTTTTTTGAAAAAGGGAGAGGAGTTTGAAGATGCTTGTGGAGTGGCGTCTTCAAGCCTATGTATTGTTGCCTTGGCCCCTTATTTATAGATGTTTTTTTCACTCTACTGGAGAGTGTGGGAAGAGTTGGAAGAAGGTCCGGTGAAAAAGCTTGTTTTAAAAATGTTTTAGTCGGCTTACGTCATTCAGATTCCTTTGCACTCCAATGATAATCCTCCTAAACGATTGCTTTTGTTTGTATCTCAATTTTTTCTTTAATTTACATAAAAATACCCCCAAGTTTTTGATAATTCCATAGATACATTGGCGGATGTTGAGATATGAGACTCTTACCCCAAGTTTATGTCATGATTTTAATTTTAATTTTGTTAATTAAAGTTTTAAATTTATGAAATTTTTTTATTCATTTTAGTTGGTTATTTTTGTTATTCTAAGTAATTATTGAGTATATAAAATTTAGAAATTATTACAAAATTATGCTTTCACCTTGAACTCAAAGAGGCTATAGAGCGAAAGTTTCTCTTAGAGTGATAAAATGATTGCCAGAAGGTGAAAAGATAGAAATCGAAATAGTTTCATAAATTTGAGGTGTTAATTGACAAAATTATAAACATGATATTATTTGAACCATGGTACAAACTCTATGTTTTATCCTTTATACTCCATATTGCTCTATAATGATGTAAATGAATCTTATATATATATATATATATATAAAAGATTGTGAATAAGGAGATAGATTAGGGCTTCAAATTCAAATAGTTTCATAAATTTAACACTTTAAATGAAAAAAATTAAAACATTTGACATAATCTGAAACAAGATAGAAACTTTTTGTTTCTCCTTTTACCATGCTCCAATATTGCTTAGAAAGTTAGAATAACGTAAATGAGTAATTAAAACGGATCAAATTGAAATAGTTTCATGAGTTTAACTCTTTAATTGACAAAATAAAAAATATGTGACCTAATTTGAAACATAGTATAATCTTTGGGCCATTTTATGTAATTCCCTACCCCTTTGTCCCTCTTTTGGGTGGTATTTTGATTTGAGATAGAGTTATTAATGATTCTTTTAAGTTTCTCAAAAAAAAAAAAAAAAAGATTTTTTTCACTCAAAGTGGCCAAAATTTCAAAAGAGTATTGGAAAATTTATATTTTAAACATAGTAATTTAGGTTGTAAAACTTAAATGTGATTTGCTCATGCGTAGTTTACTATACTATAATTAACGGTTTATCTCACATTTGCAAATAAGCTAGCCAAATGCACACAAATCTTAACTAATGCTAGGAATATTATTAATTTTATTATTGTGGAAGACAAAAACTGACCGAGTTGGGATCCTACGTGGATCCACGGGGTAAAGTTTAATTGACCAACACAATCTATTTATAAAAAAAAGTAATAGGGAATAAACACTCTACAATGAGAAACTCAAACAATTGATTTCATTAACACCATATATTTCAGATGAAGCTAAAGTATTACAATAGGAAAATTTCTCTTTCCCATGGTGTTTCGCTCTCTCTCTTAGACAGATAGGTTTTCTTCCTTCTCTCACTTTTTTTCATTGTTTTTCCCCCCTCCACTCCTATTTGCCTGTCTTCCCCCTTATATAGGTACATTCCTTGTTCTTATCTCTACAGCTGTTCTGTCGCTAGCCGAATTTTCAAGGATATTTACCTCTCCTTTATCGGTTTCCTCCCTTCCATGATCCTGAAATTTTGACTTTTTGGGGTGTTTGTACTATTCAAGTTGTCTCACATGTATTCAATGCTGCAGAGGTTAGGTGGAAATCCCCTCATTAATGCGGAGGTGAAAATCTTCAACCTTCTTGCGTGTTCTGGAAGACTCCCCAAGGTTCTAGGTACCTTCTGGAAGTAAGACATGGATTATCCGTGCACCTTGCATCAGATAAGGCTTGGCTTTATTTAACTTGCTATCTTTATCACGGGACGATCTACAAAGATTCCTACCTTCTTCGGGTTGCTCAGGATGGCCTCGTACCCTTCCTTAAGACCTTATAATCCATTGGGCCCTTCCATGAGCATATGTGTATGGCCCAATTCATTCCACAGGGCCCAATTTGGCATTTGGGCTTTAGGCCCGGAGGGGGACTCTTCCACTCCCCACAATTATATATATTAAACAAACTGATGTGTCACTTTTTAAACACATTTGTTAATATAAAACCAATTACATTCATTGTCATATCATTTTTTTAAAAAAAAATTCATAACATTAGTAATAACTTTAACAGTTTCCTTCAAATTTAAATTTAAATTATATATAAAAAAATTTACTTGTCCACTAGAAAAAAATAAAATAAATTTAGTATTCGATGAAACAAAAATCTTCAATAGGTTACTTGTCTGCCTAGACTCGTCTAAGGAATTTCCTAATTGACTAGCAAGAAAGAGAGATTAGATCGAAGTGGTATAGTCTAGTACCGGCCTAGGAATCTCCGATGCTTAATTCAAAATTTTGTAGAATAATGATCAATTAGAGAATGAGAATTGTAATCTTTTGTTGCGTACCTTGGTCATACTAGTGGGTGAGTGTTATATACAGGTCTTTTAGGGTGATCGTTGAAGGATTCATTAATGGGGTGATTATGGCTTTGTTTGTAACATTTGGTGTCTTGATGACTAGTCGGCGGCCATTGGACAATGGTCGTCTATTATGGCCACTATTCTTCCATTAATGTGGGTTTTTAATGCTGAATAAAGTTGTCCACTCACCAGGAAGATCTTATTTTTCTTGTACCTATTAGTTTTTAAAATTTAAAGTTGAAACCCAAATATTGAAAAATTTTTAAAAATTGAAAAGTTATTTTTATTTTTTAATCATACCCCACCAATGATGGATGGGGTTGGCTTATTAAACATATGGATCAGGGTTTTCGACTCTAAACAATACCAACACAGGCCAACCACATCCCAAAGATCCTAGTCCTACCTTGAGAAATTCGATATGGATCCAATCACTTTTGATGACAATCCTACCTTACCAGGCTCAACGAAAATTCTTAAACTACTCAAAGAGAAAGAAATAAAGAAAGGAAAATAAAATAAAATACAATCTAAGAGTTTTCACTTATTCTATACGTTGAACACAATTGGAATCTAACGCATGCCTTCCAAAAAGGAATCTGAATCTTAACATATGATACATTGCACTTGGTACATTCACAAATAGTTGGCTAACTTTAATTTATTACCTGATTTTTTTATTCTTTTGAGCTGTTATTTCATAATAAGAACACAATTATCATGCTTCCTTCTTTCAAAATAATGGAATTATAGACAAATTCATTCTTTGAATGCCTATAATTTAATGATTTAAAAATTAAAATCTTTTTGAATATTTTTTAAAAAAAATTAAAAGCTTAAATGAAAAAAAAAAAAAAGTTGTCTTGTCTCCAATCTTTTGGATTTTCCTTGGGTCAATCTATCAAAAGGAGTCAAGCACATACATTGTCTACCCCGGCCACACGGCAAGACTAGCAAGTAATTAGAGGGGTACCATAAAAAATAAAAAATAGAGGGGTACCTCATAGGGCCACACGGGTTTTGAATAGAACTTAAATTCCAAACCATCTTTTTCTTTTTTTTGGTGAGTAAATATTTAATAAAATGATAATTAATTTCACTTGTATAATTTCTTATATACTTATATGACAAGAGTTTTATGCAGCAAAGTAAAAATTATATACTGTGAGGAAAAACCGAAAAAGTTTAACATTTATATTTTTCGAGCCTATTTACACTCGTGGCCCAAAGGAAACAAAAATGAAAAATGTAGACTCCGAGAAGCAAAGAAAAACATAACTTTTATCTTCAAACGACCCTCAACTCTAACTTTTTGTCTCTTCCCATCACAAAGCTTTATATAGGTCCAGAAAGTACCCCAAGTCTCTAGTCAGATTTATCCATACTTTGGTGCCGATCAGTATTACAGGGTATGGGCCCTATGACTAGTTTTTTTTTTTTTTTTTGAGAAAGCTATGACTAATTTTACATATGATATTAAAAAAAAATAAAGAAAGTAATGTTAATAATTAGGGTCTATTTGAATATTGCTTATTGCTGAAAATTGAAAACTTATTACTGAAAACACTGTAGCAAAATAATTTTTAAATGTGTAAATAGTACTGTGAGACCCAATTTTAAAGTAAAATTTACGTTTTTTTGTATTTGTCACGAGACCCAGGGAAAAAACGCCAAATGCAAACGTTAGTTGTTTTGAGTGCAATCTAAACTCAGCTTTAATAGGAACTAGAGCAATTAAAAACTTGTTAACCAAACTGTGATTAAAAAAAAAAAATTTGTGAATTTCTTTTATATTTGTAGCATTGCTCAAAATATACAGGAATAATGTGAAAGAATATGAAGACAGTTATACTATGTGAAACAATCAAAAAGGGTCCTGTGGGACACTTGTACTTTGTAGTTCCTTTTGTTAAAAAAATATATAAATTTTACTCATCAATAAAACCCATTAGAAAAATTGAAACACTCTACTACCGAAAAAAATACATCATGTTTTGAATACATGAATTTTCCTCTTCACATAAGGGTAAATTCCAAAAATACATCTTATTTTGAATACATGAATCTTGCTCTTCACATGAGAGTGGATCTCGAAGTCCATCCTCATGTGAGGAGGAAGATTTATACATTCCTGAGACTACCTTGTATCCATATAAAATGTCAGGATATAATTGGAAAGCCTGCGTACCCCGAACCCGAACGAAATTAAACTTCATCTTATTGGTGTGAGTGATTTTTTTTTTTCCCCTTGCATTACTTAATTTTCGCTGCTTGTCATTGGGTAAACTGAGCATGTGGTCCTGTGATGGCCACGGTTTGCCCATTTTATGGAGAAGTGCAATATAGATATCAGTTTCCTTGAGATACTAAATACTCATATAACAACAAAAATATGAAAATTTGGGAGAAACTGCAATCAGTTATTGGTGTCCCAACGTTATCCCAAACTATCTTTATTTATTTATTTTGAACAACCAAAACTGGTCAAATGTTAGTGGTCAAACTTCCAAGTTCCAACCCAACTACTTTGTGCTAGCTTAGTAGCGTAAGCCATTGAATAACAATTTTTGTCCATTGTAAACAAATTATCATAATTTCATGCAAACATCCACATGGCTTACTAGTGATTGGTGACAGCTGTTACTTAAAATATTTGGCTTGCTAAAGCTGGATGAAAACAAGGCTTAATTAAGGGAGGTTTTTATCTTGATGATTGCGCTTGATATCTTTTATTAATTAATTAATAGGTCTGGTCTAGTTAATGGATGTTTTAAGGCATTTATTAATAAATTAATTTTAAAAAATTTTGATATTATTTTTATAAAAAATATTAAAACAATGCAAAAAAATAATTTTTTTTTAAATAAATAAAATGTTTATGTAAGTATTTCCTAAACGAATGTCCTTAGGGTATCTTTTATCAAAATCCTTAATTTATATATTTAAATTTTGGTACAATTTATTAGGGTTGTAAATGAGCCGAGTCAAGCCGAGTATTAAAAGTTTAGACTTGTTTATTTAATTTTATTTCGAATATGAGCAGAACTTGAGTTCATCATTAAACCAGATTATATGTCCAAACTTGGTTATTTATTACTCGTTGAGCAAGTTTGAGCTTGTTCACAAGCTACTTGTTTAACTTATTATTTTCCTATGTAAGTAAAATCATGACTAAAATGTTTTACCACTTAAAAAATTTAGGTTGAGCTCTTTGATAGTGACTTCTTTTGTTTGGTAAGGCGACGAAAGGTTACTTCAATCATGAATTTTTATTACAAATGGATTGTTCATGTTATGAATAAATTACAAATAATAATTTTATATCATATGAACCAATTTACAAACTTATACAACCTAATTTCAAATCTATAAAAATATAATTTTAGACAATATATAGTATTATATATAGTTAATTCGAGAGCTTATGTTTATGAACACATTATTATGTTTGAGCTTGACTTGTTTAATAATCGAATCTAGAATTGGGCTTGAGATTAAACAAGTTCTTTTTTGAAGCTAAGCTTGAACGTTCATAAACAACTTATTTCATTTATAGTCCTACAAATTATTAGGTAGAGGTCCGCTGCGCAAAACAAGTCCCAATTAAGTTGTCTTTAAATCATTGCATACCAGCCAAAGGTCTTATAGTTGAATTGACACCTCCCCATGTACAAAGTGCTTAGGGGTCTAGGAGAAAAAGGGTTCGAGTTACAGAGTTAGCAGTATGTTGTAACTATCTCTAAAAAAAAAAAAAAATCATTGCATACCAACTTTAAGATTTTATCATAATGACAAACTAGCTGGGGATTAATTATGGTGTACGTGGAGAGTGGCCAAAGGTCCCCTTAAGATTTTATCATAATGACAAACTAGCTGGAGATTAATTATGGTGTACGTGGAGAGTGGCCAAAGGTCCCCTCCAGTCATTAGCAGCCTGAAGATGTCCATTATAGCAATGTCCAATTCTTGATCATTTCGAAACAATTCAAAATATGTGTTGCTAAAAATCTAGTTCATGGTCATTCTAAGTGTTATTGTACGTAGCATTTATTATAAAAGTCCAAAGTTTGCCTCTATACGCATCATTGTTTCGTATAACACCGAAAGTGTAACATCATGTTTAACTCTTCAAGATCACCACTATCACATTAAATTTCAAATTTGATAATAAATGACCATATGAAATCAAACTGGTTTAATTAAGTGCTCAAAAATGTCAACAATAATGTCATTTCGTCACATTGTTTTGAGGAAGTTGGCTGCTTTTTAAGGATAAGTTCTAAAGCTTTTAAAAACTAATATTCTGCTAATCTTTGCCTATATTCCATGATTGTGTTTATGTCATACAATAATCCAAGATCGCAGCTCCTTCGAACATGCCAAGTGTCCTACATCAGCTAGAGATCTGTATTTTCCTAACAAACATATCTCTCTATCAATTTGTATTGTTGTATTAGCGTATTTTTCAAAAGGTAGTGAGCATATCCAGCTTTATCTTCTTATCCTTTACGAGAAAGAATCATGCACTTTGCTAGGTTCATTCACATACATGTGGGTACCTTTTTGATTCTCCAAAAAAAAAAAAAAAAATGTGGGTACCTTTTTTTTTTTTTGTTTGATGAAGCACTTGAAACTATTATACTGTGTAGGTCCCAAATATAAGCTACAAAAGTGGAAAAAAAATATTTGCTACTTCTGATTATAACTATTCCATGCTCGAAGGTTCTTGCATCATACATCAAATCAAAAAATTCTTAAGTATTTTTGGAATATAGTAAAATGATATTCATTCCTCTCATATGCATTGTAGATCACACTATGAATTTAATAAATCATCGTGAACATGAGATAAATGTGCATCATTCAGTGTGTTTTGAAAATACCTAAGAATTATTCTATCAAATCAGCCACAAAAAAAAGGGTTTCTAGTGGATTTATTAGAGAATAACTATGTCCCTTCTTAAAGATTTGTGATGCTCAATTTGATCTGTGTATCTGTTTATTCTGTTAATAATATACACTAAGCTTTAGTATATTTTGGGATTGGATATGCGGTTTTAAAATCCTGACCTTGTATTTTCAACAAAAAAAAAATCCTGACCTTGTGAATGGGCCCACTGGGGACACTTGTGAATGAGATGCTGATTGCTCGTCAAGGAAGCAAGCAACTATCCAAGTTGGGGGTGGTGGTAACCCTTACCCAGTTAAGAGAGAGAGTCGGTTGTCATTTAGTGGGGTTTTTCAAAAGCGTGTAAGGAGGTCACTCTCACACGTGTCAGCACCAAGGCCAAGCTATCTTCAAATTTGACTTTTGTGAATATGGGATGTCGAACACCAACTTGTGGTGGAAATATCATGTGTGCTCCACTCGTACCAAAATATTTGATAGGCCACAGTTATGCACCACACGAGGAGGTGGGTCAATTGTAAAAAATCTTTGTTTTTGTGAGTTTGAGTAGTGATTAGTGCCACTATTACTCGGGTGATTTCATATGATGTCAAAGATCAAGTTTAGATAGGCCGAGCAGTGACCACACAGTCCACATCTATGAGTTGCTCACTAATTTTTTGGAGGTAGGGGTGGTGTTACTTATGTTTGAGGGGGTTCAAATGAACCCCTGACTTGATAAACAAAATATTATATGCATAAAATATTATTTTATTAGTTTAATTTATCTTTAAAAATTGCACACTATAACTTAAATCTTCCACACTTTGACATAGATCAATTTAGCCCAAAACTAAACAAATCCATCCCAAAACCAACCAACAACATAAATCATAGATCTCTCTCTCATAAAATCTCTTTTTTCTATGCCTATAGTAGCCCCGTATGGGCACACAACTAAGGTCATGGCATGTTCACATGCACTCTGCCTAGGCCACGGCAGCCCAGCATGGACACGTGGCAAGAGTGAATTTTTGTGAGTTGTAAGTGTATCTCTTTTTATTATAAATTTATATATTATTTATGTTAGTGTTTGTCTGATATTGATTGTGTGCTTTATTTTTGTTATAATTTTATTTGTGTGAATGTAATATAACTTTTTAATAATTTAATAAAGTTAATTTTAATAAATATAATATAACTTTATATAATTTAATAATTAAGAAATATAGATGGTTTGTTACATGTGTGTGTATAGGTATTATGTTATAATAATATTTTGTTATAAAGTTAGTGATTAAAAAAATAGTAAAGTTAGTAATTTTTCGACCATTTGATTGGTTAAGTAGATACATAGTGTATTATTTATATACGTATGAAATTTTTTTTTAGACTATTATATATGTATAGGTGGGTGTGGTTCTTTGGTCAATAATTAATACAATGCATGTAAGTTGAGTTTTGTCATTCAGTTTAATATATTTTTATAAAAACAATGTCAAATAGATAATGACAATTAATAAAAATAAAAAATGTTATACAAATTTTACAAAATAAAATAGTTACACTTATCTACCACATCGACAATAAATAATGAAAATTTATAATGATCTCATAATATAAAAACTTGTAAAAGGAAATAGTAAGATGTAACGGATTTGCGTGACTCTTTTTTTAGATAAGATATATTGAAGTTCTATCTTTATTAAATTTTATTTTATTTTATTTTATTAATAAACCTTGAAAAAAAATTCCTCAATCCGCACTGCCGCACTGGTTGAAGGTTCCATGACCGTTTGATTAGAATCATGGTACAATGGACCCACAGATCAAGGGAAATGTTTCTGGTGCTGCTTAATTTTCTGACCTCATGACTTGTTCCAATTTTCCTGTATTTTGTTTACTAAAAGGTGGGCCAATGTGCATGGGTCCTAGAAAAATTATGTTCCGCACAATGCCAAGGAGCTAGGAGAAATCAATGGGAACATTGACATTGATTCTTTTTGCATGGATTGACTGCATGCCACATGTTGATAATGAAGCTTATTAACATACATGGACCATTAATTTGATAATGAATCCTAAGGAGTTCGAATTGATGGAGGGTAGGCAAGACCTAGATTTTTTTTTTTTTGGGGTCAAATTCCCCTATGTGGCTCAACTTCACTGGCTACAGTTTGTAAAACTGTGGCGGGTTTGGCGCGCTCTCTTTGATGTGAAATTGGTATGAGAATTGAAGAATTTGGTCTAGACTTTTTGGCTCGAGTCTTGAAGCTTTTTTAAGGCATAATATACTCCCTTTGATTCTAACACCAATTAGTCGACCAAACTTCAGCGAGTAGAGCGATATTATAGTCACTACTCACTAGGTGAAAAACGCAGTCATCATTTTTACCCTTTTTTTTTTCATAAAAAAATATTAGTAGACCAAACCTCTCTTCCTTGAAGACCAGGTCTAGTTAACGTTGAAATGTTTATCCAAAAGATTAAATAAAAAAATAAAATAAAAATTTTCCATAAAAAAAAAAAAAAAGATTAAAAAATTTGTGGGTTTTTGCTATTTTCATTCCCATTTGGCTACAAATGGACTCGTCAATATTTGCGCTTTTAAGGTTCAAACTTCAAAGTTTTGAATTAAAATAATAGGAAACCAATAAAGTCAAGAAGACATTTTGTGAAACTTTGAAACGTTCTAGTTTCCACACTTCTAGAGTCAATATTTCTTTGGATTTAAGAAATGGATAGAATAAAAGTATAAAACCATTAAACCTGGGTTTATTCTGAATTTTCTTTTTGTACAATTTATTGGATTGACGTGTGTGAACAAGCATTCTTTCCAGTGTTTTATGTTAAAAAAAAGAAAAGAAAAAAAAGATGCTACAGCCTTAAAGAATCCCATGTTCCATAGCCATATTAAAAACACCTTCATAGTGAGAATCCCACGAGTTTATTGTGTTTTCCAACTTCCAAACCCACATAAAAAATACCCTCATCCAATCTAAGAGAGACAACTGAATTGTTAGTGGCTTCCAAATAGGAGGAATTTTATTCTAAGAATATTAATATTTTTTGTAAAACTGAACCATGGCTTCATTGGCGGAGCTTTTTTTTTTTTTTGGTGGGATGGGGTGGAATTTTATATATTTATATATATATATATATATATATATATATATCTTAACAAGAATTTGAATTAAGATATTAAACAGAACAACCTTCTAAGATGGATTGGACATAATTAAAAAAATTAATTACTAAATATCCTTGTTAATTATTAAGCGAAGAATTCAATAAACATTCATATTTATTAGTAAATATTCATTGTTATTTTCAGTAAAAGAAAATTCATAACTTTTAGTAAAATTACAGATACTAAAGTCAAGAAAATCAAATTCTATGAGTATGACTTGATTTTAAAATTTTTATCGTGAATTACATTTGCACCGGTGGCTATGTGAAGCAAATCTGAAGGTGGACAAACGTCTATCCGGTCCAAATCCAATTTAGTTTCTGGGCCCACTAAGTAAAAATATGGGCTAAATTTCAAGTCCATACTATATACTGATACAAGGCCTAACACACACTCTCTGTGGCTGAATTCAGAAACAGGCTCATTGGACTTGAGCTAGTAATATCCGCTTAAACTCATGAACCTCACTTATTTATTTATTTATTTATTTTTAATTATAGCTTTTTTTTATTTTATTTTTTTATACAATATAAAAATTCTACTCTAATCTAATCTAAGTATATATGTGTGTGAAACTCCCTCCTAGAAACCTGAACCCTGACCCTTACCCCCCACCCCACAAGTACTTATACTTGTAGAGTAACTATCGCGCTAAGGGTGCGGTGGTAATTATTGTTTTTTCTATTTCCCAAAAAAGTAGTATCAAAACTTTCTTAAAAAAAACGATATAAGACTAGGAGGATGCTTGGGTGAAGACTATTACTTAGAATGCCCCTATAAGAGCATCATTATTGGTGGAGACATAGCTATAATGTTATTTTTGCCTCCTCAAACTACAAAATATTGTGCACATTGGTAGTGCCTTAGCCAAAAAAATTTGGCTACATGCTACAGTAAACAAGTATTAGTACCTATTTACTGTAGTAAGAAGCCAAATGCCTTTAATATTTTTTTATTCTTTTTTTTTTTCATCTCTCTCTCTCTCTCTCTCATTACTCCCATCACAGACCATATTAGATCTCCTCTCTCTCTCATCCCTCTCTACCCAGCTTTGCCAACCCAAGCCCTAAGTCGCCGCTGCTGCCCATCTCTCTTTACTATGATTGGGTTTTTTTTTTTTTTTTTTTTGGTGTTTTCATATGGGTTTGGTGACTGTTGTGGTGGTGGTGGTGGTTGATTTTGGCTATGGTAGTGGTGGTAGATGATTTTGGCAGTGGGTTTGTGGATTTTGGTTTTGGTGGTGGTGGTGGATGATTTTGGCTTTGGTAGTGGGTTTTGGCTATGGGTTTTTGTGGTTGTGGTTGTGATGGTTGGTTGTCATGCCTGGTGGTGATGGGGTTGTGATTGTGGTTGTGGTTTTGTTTTTTTTTTCCCTGCGTTGTGTTGTGGTTGCCAGAGTAGAGTGGTGGTTGTGGCCATTGGTGGAGGTGGCTGTGGTGTTTGTTTTTTATTATTTTATTGTGTTGTTTATGTTATTTTAATATGTTGAAAGCTAAAATAAAACCATTGATATTGAGTGTTTTGTAAAGTGAGATAGTAAAATAGATAAAGTAGATTTTGGTGAAGCCAAATTGCTAAATTTATGCCTTCACCGATTTTGGTGAAGCCAAATTGCTAAATTTATGGCTCCATCAACATGGATGCTCTAACATTGAGTAAATGATAGCTCTTGTGGTTGTCACTGACTTTTGTGTAGCTTAGATGCTTATTGTTGAGATAGATGTTGTGATAGTGTTTGTTGAAATTCTTGAAACAATAAATACAATAATGTTTTAAAAAGAAAGGTTAATGATCTCCAAAATACATTTGAGTAGAGAGTAGATTTGTGCAGTCAGGTTGTTTTATACATAATATGAAGTTGTATAGATTTATGGCATGTTAGAAAATTTATTTCTTGACTTTTTAAATAGGACTTCACATCGCCTCCCTTTCAATCGTTACCCATAGGTGAACAGAAAAGACCTATATTTCATTCATATTTATTTTTGACATTATCTTGAGCAAAAATTGATCCTCAACATTGCATGATTCATCTGCTAAATTGCTAATCCCAAAACTCTTAAGAATTCAACTCTACTCTCTTCTTGTTTTCGTAATCACATTAGTCAACAACCTTAACCTTAAGCCAATTGCACTTCCTGGTATTCCCAACGAGAATATCCAGTATTTCTCATCCAATTGATAACACCAAAAATCAAATGACCGACATTTCTAGCAAATTTTTAGAAATCTCTTGCAAGAAAAAATCAGGTTGCCATATCACATCCAACTATTTATAACGCTTTTGTTTACGATTTCTAATGGATTTCCATGATGACTACTATTTTTGATGAAGATCGCATTCACAAATTACTCATCCAACTAATACCTTCCTAATCAATTTAACGGCGAACAGCTACAAATCTCCCGCAAGATATTGAGGCACTATAGTATGCAAGCTCATGGTAAAAAGATATGCCCAAAGTGTCAAATACCAGGACCAGTCACAATCTCCAATTCAAGTTATTAACAGAAACTTTAATCAACAATGATAAAGTACACTGCAAAGCTTAGTTTAGAGCAATCTGACGTAAGTATCATTTACTTTGTAACTGTTTTTTCCTCCTTATTTTTTGTTTTCAAAAATAATTTTCTATTTTTGAAATTAAAAAACTTGTTTGACAACAAAAAATAGACAAAAAACAAAAATTGTTCTCAAAACTCAATTTGTGAAGGAAACTGAAAACATGCAAAAAACTGTTTTCAATTTCTAATTTTCAAAATTTAATGAAAATACCCATTTAATTTAATGAATCTGTCTGATTTAATGAGTTAGCATTAGAGTTCAAATCCTAGTAACAACATATTTTACTATTTTTTAATTTTTTCTTCAAAAAACAATCTTTTTAATTTCAACTAATCAAACATGTTTTTGATTTCAAAAATACAATAAAATTTTTTTTTCTTTATATTCCCAAAAAAAGTTTTTGAAAATAGAAAACTGTTACCAAACATAACCTAATGTGGCGTTTGGTATGGGATAATGTTTTAGGATTCTCAAGAATGTTTAAAGATTCTCATGTTTGATTGTAAATCACGCTAAGGAATTAGATGCCAATGGAATCTGGATTCCCCCTTTAAACCCCTCTCAGTAGGAATATGAATTCCCTTTAAAACAAGTAGATATCTAGATTCTCAAACTTAAAGGAAATTGTATTTTATAAATTGACAATTTTAACCATTTTTCCTTATCATTTAAGCAATTAAGATAAAATATAAAACAAATCATTAATATCTTTTCTCTTGTCTTATATACCTAAACGTTGTCAGGTTGTTTTGTTATGAATTAAACTCTTTTAAAAATTATTATTAAGAATAAAGTATTTGAGAATTTAAATAGTTATTTTTGTATTGTACTTGTCATTTTAAAATGTTAGACTACAGTTTTAATGAATTTGTCATAATTAATAATTTATATTTTGTTTTTCATTATTTATTTAGAGGAAGATTTTTTTTAAAGAACTTGGTAGTTCATATTCAAATCTAAGAATAGAATGGAAAAAAAAATCATTTAAAATTCTTAGGAATAAACCAAACAATATTATTTTACATTTCTAGGAATCTTAAAAGATTTCCAATGAAACCAAACATAGGAATAGCTACATTCCTAGGCATCCATATTGTAAGGAATTACATTCCTAGGAATCTGATGTTAGGAGTAATATGGATTCTCCCGTACCAAACGCCACATAAGGGTCTTGGAGGAGTGGAAAAGTTGGAGGATAGAAAATGAGGAAGAGGTGGAAAAGTGGGAGGATATAAGATATTTTAATTTCCCTCATTTTTATTTAGTTGGAAAGGTGGAAAAGTAGAGGGATGGAAAACTTTTCTGTTTGGTTGAAAAAAAAAAAATAAGAGGATAGAAAATTGAGTTGGTATATATTTACACTTATATCCCTATTACATAATAGTACTTTTTTTAGATAAATGTAATTTTTTTTTAATGTATATAAAATAGATACAAACAATTTATTAGTATAAAATTTATGGCTAAGCACAAAAAATAAAAATAAAAACAGTGTCAATAAAAAAAATAAAGTAACGAAGAAAGGAAGGAAGCAGATTAAAAAAAAAAAAACAAAGAAACGAAGAAAGAAACAAAAGATTGAAGAGAAAAAAAGGAAGCAGGTCCAGCGAAAAAAAGGAGCGAGTAAAAAACTAAAAAAAGAAAAAAGAAAAGAAATCAAAATGAAGAAAGAAAGCAAGCAGGGGAAAATAAATAAATAAATAAAGAGAAGAAGAAAGAACAAAGAAGCACCAAGGACCAAATAGTCCTTTCACATCCCCGCAAGTTTTCTCTCTAATTTGAAGAGATTGTGATTTGGTGAGCCCGAAGAGAAACAGTCGGGCTCCACTAATTTTCTCTCCCCTTTTCCCTCCCAACCATTTTCTCTTCTTCTTCTTTTTTCCTCTCTTTTTTTATTTTTTATTTTTTCATCCTCCCTAAAATCATCCCAACCAAACATACCCTAAATATTCAAGATAAAATTGTGTTTAGGTGAGGCGTGAGTATTGGACAAAACCAAAAGGCATTTTGGTTCGGCTGTAAAATGATTTGACTTTCCCCATCTAAATTGATACACACCTAAGTGCATTGGCACACCAAACACCAAAATTTTTACTTCATGAGATGTGCCAAATGCCAAAAGAAATATCATGGTACTAAAGTGATGTTCTACAAATGGCATGATATGGACTCGTGCTATAATTTTTGGGCATTATTTTATTCAACTTTCTCTCTCTTCCTATAATAAAAAATATCTCTCTGAATCTCTTCTCTCTCATTCTCTCCTCTTCCTCTTCTTTTCTCTCTTTTGACTGAAGGATTGCTCTCTCAACCAATATCCCTCAATAAAACACACTACTTTCTCAGCCAAATTCTCTCTCTATCTTGCCTCTCACAGTGGTGGGTTTGGGTAATTTTTCAATGGGTTTTTGGGTTGGGGCATTTCGGTTTTGGGATATGGTGTTGTATGTTGCAATCGGTGGTTGTTGGTTTTTGCATCGCCGGTGGTTGTTAGGTCGATTGGAGAGGGAGGTGGTGCTGGGTTGTGGTTGTGGGTGGTGGTGTTGGGTCAATTGAGTTTTGGGCGGTTGTTGTCAGTGGTGGTTGCTAGGTAGGTACTGAATTTTCTAGGTTATGGGCAGTTGCTGGTTAGTGGTGGTTACTAGGTCGGTGGTGCTAGGTTGGTGCTAGCTGGGTCGGTGGTGTTTGGGTTTTGACTTTTGAAAAGAAGAAAAAGTTGGATTGGGGGAGGAAGAGAAACAGTTCAAAAGGAGAGAGAGAGAGAAATGTATGAATGAAAAATGTTTGTTTATATTATTTTAACGAGTTAGTTATATTATTTTAATGTATTGAATATTAAAATAGAAGATGTGATGTAAGGTGTATTGTAAAATGGTGTGTTAAAATAGATAAAGTAAGTTTTGGTGCGGTAAAATGACATTTGGTTTGGCACAGCTGATGCTAGTGCTCTAATACTTATCCAGCTTTTTTTCTACTCCCAAAAAAAACATGAATATTTTATTCTAATTCTACAAATCTCATTGCTTGAGGTTCTAATACAAGTACAAGGGCATTTACACAGCCACTAACAGAATTTTTGTAATCAATTGTAACCAATCATAAAATAACAAACTGTCAATACAATATAACTAACCAATTAGTAACGAAGCCACTCAAGTAGCCAATCTTCTTATCAGCCTTGTATCAGCAGCAGATTGCATTATTATGGAATAATTGTTGGTGGACCAAAATGTGTTTGGGAATGGTAGGGGTAACCGGGTAAGTGAATTTAATTCTCATTAACCACATTTACACATGCTAGTCAACTTGTGTCCAAATGGGACTAGCTATAATTACTTTCCAAATTTTAAGCTATTTCCAACATGAATTACTTAGAAAGTCCGGGCAAGTGATTTATTATAATCAATCATCAATATCAATATATCATGTCATATGATATCATATACTATATAATAAAAGTTGGGCTTAGAAACTATAGTTACGCCAATTGGCTTCATCAAATTGTAGAAAATTTTTTAAGATTTTTAGATTTAAAAAAAATATATATATATAATTTTTCTTCTCTTATAATTTCTAAGTTGATAAAAATCTTAATTTGATTACAATCCAAATTCTTCATCTAATTTATCTAATCTTTAATTTTTTACATGTAGTGTATTATAATCCAAATTCTTCATCTAATCCTCTTTCTCTCTCTTTTTTTTTTTTTTTTTTTTTTTTTTTTTTTTTTAACGTATAGTGTATTATAAAAAAAAGTAGCAACTTTCCTTTTTTTTAATATATATATATATATATATATATATATATATATATATAAAAACCACTTTCATTGGGAGGATATACACAAGGGGAGGAATTGATAATAAATTTGTTATCTACTTTTTTTTTCATATATATTTTGCTTTAAAGAGAATCTAAACAACTCTAAACATAGTATTGGGCAATCTTAATCCTTTTTTTTTAATAGCTGTCCCCTTCTCACTTGAGTTAGAGCCTAGGAAGCACGGACGCGGCGCCAGAGGAGCCGTACCTGCGTCCGACGCGGCAACGCGCGAGGGATGCCACTACCAGCGCGTTGGCGCCGCGTCGGGCCGCGTCTTGCCACGTGTTTTTTTTTTTTTCACGACTCGCGCCGACGCGGCTCAAACTCGGGCTGATTCGCGCCGACTCGGGCCGTATCGGCCATATCGGGCGAAACCGCCGAAACACACCATGCTGGCGCCGAACAAGAAAATGAAAACAAACAAAAAATGGATAAAAACTTGTGACTGACTATCTCTTGAGCCAGCGAAGATGGAGAGGAAAGAGGTTAGATTGTGATACCGGTGGCCTTAACCCCTTTCTTCTTCTTTGCTTCTTCATTTTCTTCTTCCTTTTTTTTTGCCAGAGCCCCTGCCTTCTGTTTTGTTTCTTTTTTTGAAAAGTTTTTTTTTTCACCAGAGCCCCTGCCTTTGTTAACTTTATTTTGTTTTTTGTGCCTCTCTGACCAAACACGTGAGCCAGCCACATCTTCCTTTTTTTTTTTTCTTTTGTAATGGGAAGAAGCTACACCTATTTTAATATCTGCCACGTAATCATTTAATTTGTTTTTGGGTTGACCAAATACGTGAGCCACTAAACCACATCTTTTTATTTATTTATTTATTTATGGGATGCCTCATCTATGTTGATACCTCTGTTAATAATTCAAGTGTCAAAAACTTTAGTGTACTTATTACTATCTATCTATTTATTTTATTACTATTATTATTATATGAGTTTTTTTTTTTATTATTATATAAAAAAGTATACTTAGCAATATATTAAAAATATACATAAAAATATTTTTAATAATTTTTTAATTACCGAGTCCCGCTGCACCCGCACCCACCTTTTTCAAAAATTTCCAAGTCCCGCACCCGCACCCGAGTCCCGAAATGCACCCCTGCTTCATAGGTTAGAGCTAAGCTAACAATCAATATTACATTGTGACAATTTGTTCGGTTGTTCCAGCACTTCCTTGGTTTGGTGCCATTTTTTAATTAATAGTTTAATACTACAATTGGGTACATTTGAAAAACTTGGGATACAGAGGTCATTGACTTTACGTTTCAACAACCAATTGCCTTTGATTTTTAATTGGACCAATTAGGAAATCTAAAAAAATTAATTGTTGTTGATAATCTATTAATGTTATTTTCTTTGCAAAATATGTAATTTCGTCCACCAAAAACATATTATTTAATAAACAATTATTAGCAAAATCTAAGAATTAAATTTCTATATATGCATTATTATAAAATAATAATAATAATTAAAATAAAATTGCAAAAGCTAAAATTTATCACCCATCCGATTATTTTCGTTTGGCTAACATTTGCTTTTCTCTAAATAAATGGCATTATAGAGTACTTCTAATACAACTATTAAGAATACCTTGTCCACCACAAAGGATTAAAAAATAAATAAAAATTAGTAAAGTCTCATAGTTTAACATCTAAATTGAGCACTATAAAAAATCATGCTATGTAATAGAATAAATACCAAATTATCCAAATCATACTATGTAATAGAATAATATTATATTTTTATATGCTATGTTTAATTCTTTATAACGCAATAGGATAACATTTAACAATCAAAGAGACCAAAAAAAAAAAAAAAAAAAAAAAAAACAAAACTAAATCACATTAACCCAAAGTAGAGTTTTAAAGAATATAAAAAATTATCAACCTAAAGTAGAGATGCAAGAAAAATTTTATAAAAAAAATCCACCAAAAAATTGAGAGAGAGAGAGAACCTTTTTTTTTGTGAGGGAAAACTATGCATAGAATGGAAGAGGTAGTGACAAATTTATAGTAAGAGGATGTGAATAAGAAGAGACAAAAATAAAGGAATATGAAGGGAAAGAGGAAGAATGATATTAATGTAGAGGGTAGTGGGGAGATGAAAAGGTAAGGGAGGGAGAAAGGTTAGAGAAGTAGTGGGGAAATGAAAAGGTAAGAGAATGAGAAATATTGGAGAAGTGTAAATATTTAAAAAATAAATGTTAAAAACAATTATAGGAAAATTGGCAAGAAAAAAGATAATGACGTGGAGCTGATGTGGCTCAACTAGAGCGTAGCAACAATAAATGCTATGCTTCAATTTTTAGATATATATAGATTTTTGGAACGAATTTGATGTAGGTTTGATGGAACAAAAGGTCAAAAAAAAAAAAAAAAAAGCCAAAGATTGTGAAGGAGTAGAATACTTCTTCACTATAATCTCAATTCCTAGGTAATTTATAGGAGACTAAACTCTAAATTAACCCTACAATAAACCATAGTTAATTGAATTGTACTATAAGTACGAATTAGGATTCTTGATTTTGCACCATAAGGATTGGGCTTAGGTCTTGATTATAATTGGGCTTGATACCTTTAACAAGAGCCTTTCACTATTTGGTATTTACTAAACAACGTCGTTTTGCTTTCTATTGTTGAAGGGAAATGCTAACGAATGCCCTTGGGGCATTGGTTAATAATCCATTTAAAGAAAGTTTTTATGGGAAAAAAAAAACAGTTAATGTTTTGACAGCTTTTTTCATTTCCCATAAAAGTGGTGTCAAAACTTTCCTAAAATAGATTGTTAACCAATGCCCACTCGTTAGCATGATCCTTAAACGATTATGTATATTCACAATTTCAGTTACTGAGTTACAACAAGGTAGTGTAGTTGCAGAGCAAGAGGGTATCTTACAAGATGCTTTTATGAGATGTAATGACCCCGTCCGCTTTAGGGCCCATACTTCTCACGATTTTGTTCTCTCCCTAAAGTACAATATCTACACAGTTGGAGTAGGGTTGTTACAAATGGTATCAAAGCCATGCTCTAGTCAAAAGTATAGGTTTCATAGCGGACAATATCTACACAATTAGGGTGTGGTCGTTACATGAGACCTCTCTCTAAATTGGTATGTAAACAATATCATTGAATTACAAGGCTTTTGACACAAATAGGATTTTTAATTGTTATTCATTTTCTTTTGTGCTGAGTGAGCAACTCGTCTGTATACATGGCCCGTGGGCTCTATTTTATAACTGAATGGCCCCATTTCCATCTCTGCTCTACCCCACTCTGTTCATTGGGCCCTTGATCAAGGGAATTCGTTTCTTTAACATTTCGAAGACCCATCTTCTTCTTCTTCCAGAGATTCTTTCTTTTTGTTTGTTAATGAATAAAAAGGTGGCAATTGTCGCAGTTCTAGGTGTGACCAACTGAAAAAATAATAGTTCAGGGTTCTAGCTAGATGGACCCACTAGAGGAGACTTAAGAGGAATTCAGTGCTCCTTTCCTTTACATTGGTTATGCCAACCTAGAGTCCATTAACTTCGGTTCAGGTGGTAGCTAGGCATGAGATTATTATTGAATTGTTAACACCTAGCAGCAATAATCCTAACACATACCAACGTCATGCGGTCCTCCGAGCCTTCAAAGTTCAAACTTACCTAACCAGTGATTCTTATAAACACAGATGTAGGCACGCAACTTATAAATTAAATTTCGGAAATTGTGATTGTTGGAGTTTTACTAAGCAGTAGTTTGGTGACACAAAATTAGTCAAAATTGTTAGCATGATTTATTGTAATTGGTATATAGCAAAAATTGAATTACATGTGGGTTTATATGAAATCAACTTGCTTCAATCATAATTTATAGTTCTTTTTTTTATATATATGAATCAGGATTTCATTACTTACGACTTATCGCTTAGCAAGTTGTGAAAAAATTGTATCCATAACACTACTCTTTATAAAGTGATAAAGTAGGTAATTAAGTGTGCGTTTGGCTTCAGCTTAAAATGTCAGCTTATTTTACTATTCAGTTTATTTTTGCTACTATTCATAGGCTCCACTACACTTTTTGGTACTATTCATGGGTCCTACTGTACTATTTCAACTAACTTTACCTTTATCTACAGTACTTTTAACAAAAAGTTTTCAATTTCAACAAAATAAGTGGATTCCAAACAGACCTTAAATAACAAAATCCAGCCACCTTGACAATTACTCCACTGTTACAGCTGAAATTAGGTTTTAACTTTTAAGAAAAGGTCTACTGCTTGCTTGGGATTTGCAATTAAGGGAAAAGTATTATTGAATTAGACTCTTAATAACTTTTCTTTCACACAAGGATGCCAAATTAGAATGTTAGGATGGGTTTGATTAGCTAAATTAGTAAAATATGTTATCATCAAATAAGATATGTTATCATCGATGGATTGTTATCATCAAATAACAATCCATCGATGCATTGGTTTGATCATAAAGAGTAATAGACAGTTTTTCTCCAAACCAATTTAGAAAAATTTTCTCTAGCCCATTGCACAGATTTTTTTATAAAATAATTCATATGTATTATTTAAAAAAAATTTATATTACTTGTTAAATAAATTATGTGACTAAAAGTCTAAAAGTATACGTGCATGGTTTTATTAATTGCGACATAGTGAGTTAAAGGAATTCTTCTCCAAATCAAATTAATGGTAAACTTTTTCCAAGAATAATTGATGTCATAGATTTAAATATTTTTTCCATTAAAAAAGTCAATATTTATAAATATGAAAAAAAAAAAATACTATATTTCAACTAGATGGTATCCCGTAAAAAGATTACATCATTACATGGCGATTTGAGGATGAATTGGTCCCTAGATGTTTTAACTCACCACCAAAGGCTTCCGTTTATCTATAAAACAGGGAAGAGAGATTTGACTTTATATATATGTGGGAAAAATTAACGAATGCCCTAAGGACATTTGTTAATGAATTATTTTAAGAAATTTTTTATGAGAAAAGAAAAAAAATAATTAATGTTTTAACAGTTTTTTCAATTTCCCATAAAAATGATATAAAAACTTTCTTTAAATGGTTTATTAACCATTACCCGAAGAGCATCCGTTAACATGACCATATATGTGTGTGTGTATATAGGTTTTTTGAGAAACAGGTTTGACTTTATTTATAGAGTAACTTGACTTTGCCCAAGGTTTTGTAATTATAGGGGGGCCAATTACTATTATAGGGTGGCTTAAATCTTAACTGTGGGAATATTAATATTTGAAGGGAGTTTTGACTTCGTTTAAAAAGTAGCCTTGGGGTGGAGAAATTATAAAGTCCTCATGGTAGACAAGTGACATGGTCCATCATTTCATTAAGACTTCAACCTGTTTAAAATTGTTGAGTTAGAAATTTTTTTTAAACATAAACTGATTACTGACTCAACAATTTTAAACAAGTGGGGAGTCTTTTAGTAGAATGGTGAACAAGTGACATGGTCCACCAGAGGATTATATAATTTCTCCTTGGGGTGGGGGTGGGATGGTTTCATTTTGGTTCCATAAATTTGCTTCAACCTAAGAATAATATTC